>VWPU01007680.1:0-163777 GCA_013398955.1 Callaeas wilsoni | reverse complement strand
AAGAAAGAAAGAAAGAAAGAAAGAAAGAAAGAAAGAAAGAAAGAAAGAAAGAAAGAAAGAAAGAAAGAAAGAAAGAAAGAAAGAAAGATCCAGAATAGAAGAAATGAGTGAGGGCATTTTGGGACAGTCGTCTATAAATCTCTCTCATCTCCTTCCTTCTTCCCACAGGCAGCTCATGGCATCATGGTGTTGCCCACATCTTTGAGGAGTCAGCCTGGCCTTTAACAGCAGCTGAGGTGAGGGGGTAGGAGGGAAGAACTGCGTGAAAGATGTGAAGAAATTGTTCTGCTCTATTTGGATAGGAGAGCTTTGTACCCTACTGAGATCTAGAAAAATAAGTGGAAATTGTAGACATAAGTTTTGAATAAATAAAATAAATAAAAAAACCCCACCAGCTCTGCAGTTCTAAGGATAAAATAATATTTGATTAAAAGACAAAACATGTATGGGGCAACTTTTTCATTTCCTGTTCATGATGAAGGTATTACTGACATTATTTAAGCTGTGTTGAAGACATATAACGAGAGTCTAAGCAGATATAAATGTTCTTTTGGAATGTTATTTATAGTTCCTTGGTACCCAATGCCAAATGTTAATAAGGTTTATGAGAAACCAGTGGAGACTGTAAATTGTTAGACTTCTAATTTAAATCATGTTGCTGACTCCATTTGTTTCCTACACATTGATCTGGCATTTGGATAAATCTGATAAAATTCTCCAAGTTGGAGAGAGATTTGTTTTCTGTCAGTGGGAATCTAACTATTAGAAAGACAAGTTGTGAGGTTATTGGGAACAAAGCCACAGGCAGTAATATAGCACACTTGAATACTTCTTTATTATTTATTTAAATGTTACAGTATTTGATAAATTGCTTATGCAGCCATTTAACTGACTCTTCTGGAAAGTGTTTATTTGCAGTCACCTCAATGTCAGCAGTGAAATGAGCTGGGACTGAAATTTCATTAAGAAAGTCATATTTCACTATTATGGCCCCAGCAATCATCACCCTGTGTACATTAAGTCCAAAACCTATAGAATGATATAATAATAATAATAATACAGCTATGGCAAAAAATGGGCATGAGCCAGACAGGATATTCACTGTTAATGCACTGGCCATACCAGCAGCGTGGACTCTTGTGGGACAAATAGCTCAAAGAGTTATGTGGGTCTTAAGCTTTGAATTTCCTTTGATTTGCCCATTTCAATTTGCAGCCTTAATTCCCTTTAGTGCAAAGAAAAGCTCAAGGTACCTACCTGCTCTATGTCAAAATGAGCCCTGCTGCTGTAAAACCTGAAGGAGAAGACCAAAAAAGGAGGGACAAGCTACAAGGATCCTCCCTGGGACATCTCCTCTGAACACTTCTCTCAGGACAGAAGGTGGTTTCCCCTCTATGAGGAGTGAGATGATAGAAAGAGGTCAGTCCCCTGTCCCCTGGACAGCTACAGGGTGTGGACCAGGGGCTGGTGCTCCCCTGCTTTTGAAATGCCTACCATCTTATTTCCATTTTCAAAGCAGCTAAATTCAGCCTTTTTCCTTACTCCTCTGTAATGTGTGTCTACAAACCAGCTTGCCCCAGTTCAGCTAAATTGGATTAAACATTTCTTCTCCCAGACCACAAGACTGTGTTGTAAGGCATTCCTATGTTGTTTGGTATTCCTACGGAGGGACAAGACTCAGAGTCCATGAAGCCAACAGAGAGAGGAACAGATGGACACAAAGGCAGGCAGGGCTGTCCAAAGCAGGTGAGAGTCTATGGAACAAAGCTCAAAGCAGTGTAAGCCCCTGCTTGGAGGGATGTTTTGCCCAGGTGTAGTCCTGCACCTGAATTTTTCTTCCTATTCCATACCCTGTCACCTAAGCAGTGTGGTGCACCCCAAATGTCACACACACTGACTTGGAAGCAAGCTGCAATATTTGTATCTGACTGTGCTATGAAGGTTACTGTGGTTTAGAAGTCTTATTTTGAGGAATCAGTATTTGGAAATAACAGCCTGTTAAGAACCAGGTCATGGAACACTTTTGTGGCTCCTTATGCCTTATAGAGATTAATGATATATGGGGTTTTATTCCTCTCTTCTGTCAGTCATTAAAGTCCACAAGGGACCAAAATGAACACAATTCAGATATAGTAAATAAAATTAATCATGGAAGTTAGGGTTATACTGGGGGGTTTGTTTGTGCCTTTGAATATATCAGGTGGGATCAAATGAAAATCAGAATATCACAGGAAAATGAGATCAAAGGGGACCGTGAAAGACACACAGCTCTTACACAGCTTATCCACACCTTGCCTCCCAATGGTGTGATTCAAACTCTGCAAAAGTTGATGTGTGTCATAGGCTTCAGTGGTTTTAACTCAGCTCCTCAGTGTTTTACAGTCCCTTTGGAGCAAGAGAAATTTAACTTGCCCCCTCCCATACACCAAATAAAGTTTCCAAAATGGTACCTCTGCCTTGCTGACTACACTCTTTTCTTTTTTAATTGTACACGTGAATCCCTGAGAAACCTCACTCCAAGTTCAGGATAAACTCATGTTTCCTCTGCTTGCCAGAAGAAAATGAAAAGTAAAGCCCCATCAATTTTATTGCTCATAATTGTGGATAAAATGCAATATATTTGGCTCATATAAATTTGCTAGCAAATTATATTCAATAAAACCCTGGTGAGCAATTTGAAAGCATAAATCCCCCCATGCTGAAAAAAAGCTCATAAATTATACAGGAAAAAGGAGTGATTTCATCAAAGAGCCAAAATCTGCCCATGGAATTTTTCAATAGTACTGGATTTATAGTTTTCTGGGAGATGATTTATGATCCCTAATTTTCTGCAATAAAAAGCTCAGTGGGGATTCTCTGAATGAAATATCTTTTAACAAAGGAATAAATTTAAAAAAAAAATCTGAGAGTGAATGCAGACAATGCCATTCTTGGAGATCTGCCCCTTTCATATTCCTGCTCCGAAGTTAATCATGGAAGACCCTAATAAAGATTGCATAGTGAGAAGGGAAGGAAGACCATTAGACTTTAAAATAAATGCATTGTACAGTTGGAAAGGGCATTTTTAGTAAAAAATTCATCCATGGTGCTTCAGAGCTGTTGTCTTTAATTAAGAACAAAATGATCATACTGGTTTTAAGGGAAGGTTAAACATTTCTAAAATACACGGGGATGATTGTGTTACACAGATAAGCGAGAGAGAGAGGCTGTGTGTGAATCGTGTGCACGGGCATGACATGCAGTCACAGCTAGATGTACAGAGACATTCACTGACTTCCCCTAGTTTTAGGACTCTGATTCATGGCCCCTGCCCAATCTAGTGCCAGGGGCTGGACAGGTTACTGCTGCCACGAGCCATCAGTCACCAGGCAGCAGGGACCAGAGATCAGAGCACTGACCTTTTGCAGGTCACAGAGCAGGGCACTAAGGTGAAGCGAGAACATGATTTAACTTAATATGCCAGGCTGTGAATTATGACAGCTGAGGAGGGAACCTAATGCCTCTTTGACTGCAAAAGGGATGGCATAGTTGAAAAAAAAAAATCTTCAATCACCTTTTAAAAATTCCCACATAAATCACCAAAGCTGTGACCAAGAATTCCTGCTTTGGGAATCTGCTACTGGTGGTAAGAGAGAAAAGATAATGGAAGAGAGAGACTATAATAGGATGGATGGATGCTTGCCATAGTAGACTATGTTTTTTCCTCAAGATGTTGTTATTACCATTTTATTTATAAGAAGGTGAGGCATATAAAAATGTAAAGACCTGTGTGAATGATCAGACAAGCTGATTGACAATACTGCAATCTGAGCACATTCTCCTGCATGCCAGATTGAGGACTGTCCTCCCCTCCACATTATCCGCATACATTATCCACATGTGGACCATGGGTGTCTTACAAAAGAGATAGGGATAGCCACCAGGATAAGTGGGAGCAGTGAAAGTACCTACTGCTGAGTACCTACATCACTCAAAACCTTTTGCTGTCCCTCCAGAGTTCCAGACTTTCAGAAATAGAAGGGTGAAGGTGCTGTTCAAGAAGATTTCCCATGTCTATCCTTTGGATTTTCCCTGTTTATTTCTCCCATGTGAGGGGTCTAATCTAGGAACTCCAAGCTTTCAATTTCCATGGCAAAAATACACACATGGGCACTTAGGGGCTTATTCAATGCTCACACAAATCTGTAGATGAAATGACTCTTGCCTTTGATAAGCATTAGATTGAGCCCTTGCCTAAACCCATGTAATACAAGTGAAAAGAAAATGCTAAAAAACATTTTGTTTTGACAGCAAACAATGGACAGAAAAGGCCAGAGAAGATATTTGACTGATCAGTCTTTTTCTCATTGAGTTTTATTATGAAATAAAACAAGAATTGTTGAAAATTTAGTTCAACTACCTCTTTCTTATATAGCGCAGCAGATTAGATTGACTGCAACAAGGAGGAAAATTTTTCAATAAATTATTTGAAACGCACATTGCAGCTCTGGAGGTCTACCAGCTAAGAGTGCTGAGGCAGAAGAGCTGGCTGAAGGGAAAGAAGTGTGTCTTTGGAAAGGTAATTTGTAAGTAATAAGCATGCAAGATTTGCTATCTATCACCTATCCCTGCTCCAAAACTCTTTACAAGCACCAGGCATTTTGCCCATGTCTGTCTGGCAGGACCCAAGAGTACTTCCTAGCTCCTCAGCCCAGGTATTCACACCAGCTATATCCACTGCTGTGTTGAGAGCAGACCCAGCTACAGACTGGTTCCCTCCCTCCCATGTAGTGGGAACCCTGACTTATGGCCCAGGAGGTGACTGCAAAGTGCCCCTACTGCTCCCTTGGTTGGAACAGAGAGTGTGCGCCTGGAGCTAACTTACCCTGTACTCCCACTGCGTTTGTGGCTGAAGCAGACCAGGAGAAGGCATTCATCAGCATCTCATTCAATGTTCCCTTAGGAAAAAAATACAGGCTGCAGCTTGATCACTCACTGCTCTTACAGAGTTGGGGTTTTGTTTGGTTCTTTTTTTCTTTCAGAGGATCTGGACTGTATTTCTAATTGATCAAGGATTCAAAATAAGACTTTTTTTTTTTTAGGTAAAAGTGTTCTGATTATCCACAGATTTTTCAGTAAATACATCTATATTATTTTCATCCACTATCGATACTGGAATGTATACATGTAGCCATATATTAACATGTCTACTTGGCATCCCAGTGTGCCAAAAAATTAGCATTTTCTTATGCAGACAGTGGTATCTGGCTTCCCTACCAAATAGCAATAAAAATTATTTGACATAAGTAGAAACATCCCTACGAAACAATTTCCCACAAAATAAAGGCATTCGAAACTAGAGCTTTGTGATACATTCAGTCAGCTGTCTAAATTTTAGAGACAAATTTAATATTTTTTTACATGTCTTGGAGATAATTCTAGCATTTCAGTAAATGAGACATCACTGATGCTCCAGTGACCAAGTGTTCCCCCTGAAGGACATCAACCAGTTGCCTCGGGCAGGAGCTGTTTCTCCTTAGGAACAGATATCCCTGAAAGGGCCTTTTAAATACACCTTCTGGGAATTTGTCCAGGACTTTGACACAACTGGGGGAAAAAAACCCCAACATCTCTCTCTTGATCCATAGAATAGATCCAAAGCAACCCTTCAGACTTTTACTTGATCCCACATGGAAACTCAGGTCAATCAACATGACAATTATTCATGCCATTGTGCAGCCTTACTGCATCAGTACAGGCTCCCAATGATCCATAAAAATAAAAACAGGATTTTTGAACAATCCACCCATTAGTAGTGCCTAAAATAGCAGAGTTGGATCCCCAGAAGTGATTACATTCAGAGAAAATAAGGAACCCTGCATGAAAGCTTTCCCTTTTTCTTGTTCAGCACTATCAAACTGACATACAAGACATCTTGCAGCTACTAAAAAGAGAACCAGGAAAATAAGAAGCTGAGTTTGCAAATTGAAATGGATAAGAGGACATCCAAAAGGAGAAAAAACAACTAAAAGACAGCTGTACAGCAGGCATAAAAGAAGCAAGTTGAGTTGGAGGACATTCCACTTACATAGATTGGAAACAGCCAGAGGTGTCCTGCCTGGGGAGGGGTCCATCTTGAACAAACAGCCTCACAGGCAGCATACGTAAAACACAGGTTAATATTTTTGCATAGTGTGTTGTAGTAAAGCGAGAGTCATAAACATCCTAGAAACAAAGCTGGAAGGGATCTCAAGAAGCCGTTTATTCCATGGGCTGGTATGAGGCAGGCTAAATACAGCTGAGAGTATATGTTGAATCTGTTCTTAAAATTCACTAATAAAGGTCAAGCCATGGATATGTTAAGGGATAGTAAAGTAAGGAAATTAATTCAAAACACACTACCAGCCTTCCAAATGGCTAGGTTCCCCAAGCTCACCTACATATTATCTGCAAAGATGCTTTATTGAAGCAATAAATTACAGTATCAGTTACAAAGAGAAGTACTGGTTGTTGGGATCAGATGCCCAGTGCTAAGGCTGGTGCCTTTATTTTGTCCAGAATAGTCAGAAGAGCATAAGGAAGAAGTGGGAAGTGGCCCCTTTGAAAAAGAAATCCACCGCTATTGACACAAGAACAAAAGAAGTGTCTCAGTACATCAGTGGGTTGGCAGCTGGATTCTGATGGCTTTTCAGTGTATCCAGGAACTTCCCAAAATCACAGGCCATGGCACTGATCAGACAGAAATCAGGAATTACGATCCTGAAGTCAGCCTCAGCAAAGTCACATCATTCAGATTTAATGCAAAAGTTACTTTTGTTTGTTATTGTTTCTGGAAGCCCAAGGCATAGAAGGCTCTTCCCAAATTTTGTGAAGGTATGACCCAAGACCTAAATGCAGTACAATCAGTATTCACCAGCACCCAATCACTTAGGCTTATGAGAGAAAATTATTAAAAGGAAAGGAAAGGGAAGGAAAGTTCAACAGTAAAATAGGTGCTTGCCAAATAAGCCATAAATGAGCCAGGGACCTCTGGCCTAACTTACTCCTTTCTCAGCCTAATTTCAGACATAGAAAGCCTGAAAATGGCTGAAAAGAAAGGCAGAGCAAGAGAGGACTGTGTGCTTTACTAAGGGACAGTTCTAGGATACCCCTGGGAGTGAATCATTAAAACACAAGAGAAAAATATCTGGAAATAGTGCACTAACCTTCCTATGTGTCGGCTGAAGCAGTCAGATAGTCGACGGTGATTCTGGGCTACAGTGAGATAAATCAGTGCCGATGTTCATGCCAAACCACAGACACCACACTCAATTTGTTAGGGAATAACCCCAGGTCTTTCCAGCAAAATATTCACTCCTTCCATATCCAGTCAGTGAGCAATACGGAAAAATTTCCCTCTAATGGGTGAGTGCTGTGCCCTAAAACAAGCCTGGGAAACCATAGCTTGTACTTCGTGCATGAAAGTACTGGACAATTAGAAACTCAGCTGAACAATGCAGATTGTCTGCTGATGAGGGTAGACGCTTATTAAAAACGCGTGGAGGAATTTATTCTTTGAAGTTTACAGCCGTTGCCATTTCAACCACAAGGCCAAGTTTACATCCATGACAGACGAAAGACACGGCACAGAAAAAAAGAAATCCACCTTGATAATTGCATGATGATTTTACACCTTTCTGAGGGAGGCTTTTTTCCCTTCTATTTCAGTGGCTTAATCTAGGCAAAAGCTTATTTTTTTGATACCCTAGAAAGATGAAGTCTCATTGTTCCCCAAGATGGGGTAGCTGGGACAGAAGGAGTGTCTTGGAGCAGTTCTTGTCCCCTCTGGATTGTAGGCCAGATTGTTTTCAGCCTGAATGGGATTGCTATGCTCTCCATAATGTCTTCCTGTCTCCACATTCCCCATAAAACTACCTCCAAAAAAATGGACCTCCCTCCCAGAGGGGAGCAGGGATGGCACTCAAGTAGAGATGGAAGCGCACATTAGTCTCCACGTGCATTTTCTTTTTCAGTTACCTGTTGAGATCCAGCAAAGAGTCTGGAGATATGTTTTTCTTCTTACCTGGATAAAACAATTATGCTCTTTAGACATTGCAAGGACACTCTGATGTCATCTGTCTAATACAGTCCATTGGACAAATGAAGACAATCTTCCACTACGTTTGTGTTATATCCTTGATTAAAACTGAGCTGCTGCATGTTTGTACTTGACCTCAGAGCTGGGTGATCTCTTCACCGTTGTTCCAAAATAAGTGAAACAAGATAAAACCAGCCAAGACCAAACCTTAGCATTGCCACATGGCCCCAGTTCAAATCTGCATCATAAAATCTTTTAGGAAACATCTCTGAAGCAGTAGCTTGCTTAGTCTGAGCAGAAGAGCACAGGTGCCGGGGCAGGCGTCACTCTGTGTTCATCGCGCTGCATGACATGTTGATGTCCTGGGGTCATGTGTACATGTGATGGACAAGGAGCAGCCTATTGCATATTTAGCTGGGTAGTGCATGGTGTGATAGACACAGAGCTATCCCACAATAATTTTAACAGGGTGCACTGGCCTAATAACTGTTTGTTGCACAAATATTTGGGTTATGCTTAATAGCAGACTGTAAGAAAAACAGAAAGGAAGAAAAATGGCTTGAACTCAGCCAGCCCTGCAGTTAACACAGGACAATGGGAAAGTCATGGGCTCCCAGGAGTCTGGTTCAGCTTCCTGCAGGGCCTACTGAACTGGTTGGGAAAGACAGAGCCAAAAGTCTGACAAGCGAGAAGCACAAATGAACTCTGGCTGCATCAGCAGGACTCTCTTTTCAGAGCCAAGGAGATCTTGGGGAGCTGTTCAGGGGCACCAGACCGAGACTCAGGCACTCGCTGTAGTGTCTGCAGAAGCAGAGATCTGCCTGAGTTGCCAAAGGGGCAGAGCTGTGGATAATCTGGAGGATGGGGAAGAACTGTTCATTTTGTAAATGCTTTTTGGAAACGGAAACAACACTATAGTTTTGAGAAAGTGGTTTTGACATTTTGTGGGCATCATTTGTCACACTATCCTTGAGGGAAAGTCCACAGGCATCCAAACATGGCTTTTGGTGAAACCTTTCCTCCCTGTATTACAATCCCTGGGAACTCAAGGAAAGTTGAGACCCAGATTCTTGAAATGTGCCCCAGCTGGCTCAGTGTCCAAGGTGAGGCCAAGACCCAGATTTTAGCAACAAACTCTGCTGAAACTATGGATGTGAGCCCCACAGTCCAGACACTGGCAGTTGTCTCCACCCTATGTCTCATGCCAACGAGAGCATCAGACAGTGCCTGATGTCTGAGCCAACCTGTCTTCGTCTCTTGTGGGCTTTGTGGCCCATTGGACACCAGAGGGGCAGAAGTGCTGCCAGTCCTGCTGTCTGAGGGCTTGAACAGATGCTATGGGGCAAGCTCATACCACCCAGAGAAAGTACTGCCTGTTGGTGCTGTAGATGGCAATGCTCTTTGCCAGGGCCTAGTATGCTCTGCTCTACTGCAAATACATAAACTAGGCTTCTTTAAGTCACCTGAATTCATATTTAACCTACTAGCACATTAGTGATTTTGCATTACATTGCAATAGAGTATGTGCCAGGTCTGCTCAGCTCCCGACTTCCAGTTCCAGGGCAGTAACAAGAAGTACTTAGTGCATGCCCTGTTCATGATCATCTCAGCCCTATCTGCGCAGCATTGCTTGTCCATGCTGCATTTCAAGACTAGCAGTTCTTCTCTTCCAAAACCAAACTGCTTATTTAGATGAAATTTTATCAAGGCTCCTGTGGGCATTATAGCTGTGCACCAGTAAGAAAGGACACAGCCCTTGCTGGACAACAGCAAAGACTCACTGGCTTATGAATATGAGGACAAGTGACTGCTAGACAATATTTAATTTACCCTTACCACACAGGCCATAATTCCGTCTAACCAGAAGAAAACATTGCACGACAGGGAAAACAGGCAGACCACAAACTAAGTGCACACCACATGTTAAGTAAGCAGATGTCACAGGAAGGAAAATGCAATATACTGTAGGTGCTGAAAACCTTCAGCTGACATCTGCTCTTCTTTATTTCTGTCTAAAATTCTCCTTTAATACCTGACATCATGATCTCATTTTTATCCTCTCTGATATAAAGTGGCGATAGCTTATATCTGCAATTCTCCAAAAGATGTTTTTCTCCTGTTCAGAAAAACAGGTATCTTCTTGTTACAGGTGAATTAATCTTTATCTGAGAGATGATTTCTGACCAACCCACCAGTGACACTGGTGGGTTACTTTAGAGAAGGTCATATATGATCATAAAATGACATTTAGGTGAAGAAAGAATCAGCAGCAGAAACAAAACTTGTGTCAATCTTAGATAGCCTGAGCAGCACCTTGTCCCTTAGCAGGGACCTAGTCTCAGAAAGCACTACAAACAAAGGAAGAACTGGCCCATAAGAGCATCAATCTTTCTTCTTCTGTCCACAATCACTCATAGAAACTGCAGCTTAAAATCTCAGCAGGGAGCTGAATGTCAAGTACCTCATGCTTTGGAAGCACAGCTTGAGAAATATTACAGGGGTCCAAATTTTAAGGAGTCCTCTCAAAAATCGGTCTTTATTTGGGACATCATAAGCTGTTCAGCACCACCAGTCAGATGCTAAGATCTTGGGTAGAAAGTACATCTTGCCATAAGCAGTGTGCATCTCTTCACAACAGGAACCCAGTCTGCTGTTTGTAATGCTTGGCGTTCTAACCCCAAGTAAATACACCACGTAATCTGCAGGATATGTCTCTGAGCATGCTTACACGGTAATAATGATGTTAAAGTAGAATGGCCGTATGATTTATTATGCCTTGTGAAATAAAGCAAAGCCAATCTCTTCCCACCACGGGAAGTACCAACACAGTAGAAAATGGAAACAAGAAAAAATTAAATACCACCCAGGCCTGGTTCAAACATGAAAACTTTCTAATAAAATATCAGAACCAGATGCTGCTAAAGATGAGTGATAATTAAAGAAGATAAATTAAAGAAATGTTTTTCCAGGGAGTGACTCTACTGCACACAAATTGTTTCAGCATGGGAAAAAAATATAATAAAATTACTGCTGCTGCCTGTTTTCAAAAGTTTCCATTAATAAGTCAAGGCAGGTTCCCTGCTAAATTCCCTTATATCCAGGCTCCCTCCTTGCCTCTGTTGGTTTAATCTCAGTGTGGTTTAGCAGAGTGAGCAGAGGACTGAGCGCCAGGAATTCGGTTCCAACACTGACTCACTGTGTGGGCTCCCTTATGTCATGCTCAGGGCAGGTCAGGCCTGGAAAGCACATCTCTAAAAATGGTCCTGAGGGGTCCAGAGCCTGACGATCTCCCCACTCTTGTGTCAGATGCGCACAGTTCACCAGAGGTTTTCCCCTGACTGTCAGTCCAGCAAACTGATCTCAGGCTAAGCTGGTGTAATGTGATTTTTTTCAGTCTGGTGTCTCATCGCAAGAAGTAAGTACACTGGGAGCCAAGTTATGCAGACACCTGTGCAAACTCACGGCAGGAAACACGGCTGGAGCATTGCAGATGAAGGGCGGATTCAGCAGACCCGCTAAGACCACCCTGGAGCTTTATGTGCCTGTGTATAAACTCATCTTAGTCCAGGTTGTTGTTAAGCTTCATCTTAGCTAAACACAAGATGGTGTTTAAGTCCCTCGAAGACTTTTAATTTCTTTAGATTTCTCACACGCAGAAAAGTGTCCATTTAATTGCCAAAGGCAACTTTGTAGCAAATAAAATAATGTGCTGCACCCGGAGAGGAAAAGAATAAAATAAGCCCATGTAAATACATGGCCTAGTTCCCTTTTAACCACACGTTCCCCAGGCTCATAACCTCTGCAAAAGCCTAGGAGGAATGACGAGGTTTGCAGCGTGCCTGTAAGGTCGGCAAGTCCGGCGTTTTCCAGGCTGAGCAGGGGCTCAGCCCCACGATCGGGCTCCCCCGGCCTGAGGAGCTGCCGGGCGGCTCCGCTGCGCTGCGCTCCGCTCACGGCGAGCGCCAGGTGAGAGCGCGGCCTCCGCCCGCCGCTGCCGCGGCTGTGTCCCCGGGCTCCCGAGCCGGAGGGGCTCAGAGGACGGCCACCGCTGTTTGGTGGCCGCACCCCTTCTCACAAAACCAGGGTACGGCAGCTGCGTGTCTCGTGTGCAAACGTGAAAGCAACGGGAGCGTCCTGGAGGACACCGCACTCACGTCACAGCTCGTTCTCCTGGGCAGCGAAGTCAGATGGGATGGATGAACACACACGGAGTCGGGGACAGGCCTCTCGAGCACGCAAGCTCCCAGCTATTTGCAGATGTTTCAGCTCAGTCTGGGAATTTATACTCGATTTGAGACTCTGTGCAAGTTAATCTGTGCACGGCCAGTCTGCCGGCCCCAGCCCATCCACCCAGGTGGCGAGGCCAGCTGCTCTCTGCACCTTTTCCTCCTGGGAGCCACAGGGGGACAAGGTACGGATGACAGTAGCTAGGGCTAACTCCAAACAGGTTTGCTCTGCCTGTCAGACTCGAGACAGAAGAGTAGTGTTGACCACACTCTCACCCGATGCTTTAAAAAGTGCATTTATTTAGACCCTTTACTCCCTGCAGACCACTGAACTTGAAATAAGAAATATTGGTTACACAGCTCATAGGGAGAGTGGTGATTTCTCCTCAATCTCTGTTTCAGTTCTCATGCTACCAGTGCTGCAGGGCATCTGTCCCCAAACCACACCTCTCACCTGCTGGACAGACAGACTTCCCTGGAGATATTGGATAGAAAATTCAGTGGAGAGAAAAGGAGATGAGAGCAGATGAGAGAAGGAGGAGAAAAAAAGTAAAGAAAGAAAAGAGGAGAGGAGAGGAGAGGAGAGGAGAGGAGACGAGAGGAGAGGAGAGGAGACGAGAGGAGAGGAGAGGAGACGAGAGGAGAGGAGAGGAGACGAGAGGAGAGGAGAGGAGACGAGAGGAGAGGAGAGGAGACGAGAGGAGAGGAGAGGAGACGAGAGGAGAGGAGAGGAGACGAGAGGAGAGGAGAGGAGACGAGAGGAGAGGAGAGGAGACGAGAGGAGAGGAGAGGAGACGAGAGGAGAGGAGAGGAGACGAGAGGAGAGGAGAGGAGACGAGAGGAGAGGAGAGGAGACGAGAGGAGAGGAGAGGAGACGAGAGGAGAGGAGAGGAGACGAGAGGAGAGGAGAGGAGACGAGAGGAGAGGAGAGGAGACGAGAGGAGAGGAGAGGAGACGAGAGGAGAGGAGAGGAGACGAGAGGAGAGGAGAGGAGACGAGAGGAGAGGAGAGGAGACGAGAGGAGAGGAGAGGAGACGAGAGGAGAGGAGAGGAGAGAAAAGAAAAGAAGAGAGGGGGGAAAAAAAAAAGAAAGAAAAAAGAGGAGAGAGGAGAGGAGAGAAGAAAAGAAAAGAAAAGAGAAAAGAAAAAAGAAAAGAGAAAGGAGTCATGAATCTGGGTGTGTAATTTATATATGAGGGAAAGTTTAAACCAGTGTGATTGGCAAGAATACAATGTTACTAAAAGCCACAGACATGCTAATTGGTGAGTCATTTAAGTAAACCCTATTGATCTTGTAAGTTTGCCAATTTTCAATTTTCACTTTTGCTTGAAAACAGCTCAGAAAATAAGACTTAACCAGAAACTCATGATCAGTGACTTTTTCATCCAATTTTTTAGCAAATGTAACTCATCTATCTTGAGGAGTGCTTTTGTTTGACCAAGGGAACAGTCACAGAGCTTCCCTTGACTCACCTAAGCCTCCCCCAGCATGGGCAGGAGTTGCACACTCAGAGCAGGCCACGTCCTAGATGCTTTCCATATTACCGCTATTTCCATATTTTCATGTTTCCATTGCAGCTGCAAACCAAGGTATTCTTCTCAACTGTGATGTTCACTGCCAGCAAACACTCTTAGATGTATGAGAAATAACCACCAGGGGCCTGTGACACCTCAGCCATGCCACTGCAGAGGTGGGGGATTCCAAAAGGTCGAGCTTGGCTCAGCTCAATTTTCTGCAGCCGTGCCCAGCACAGGAGCTCTGAGCTGCTAAGAAATTTGAAAAAAATTGTCAGTTTGAAGACAGTAAAGGAATGTGGCTGATGCCTAGTGGTTCAAAGATGAGTGTAGTTTGACAATTCACATAAAGGAACAAAAAAAATAAAGCTTTCATCCCATTAACCCATTCATCCTTTACTATTTGGGCTGTAGCTAAGGCAAATTTGCTAAAGTGGATAAAGCAGGTGTCCCTGGCCATTCATCCTGCTCCTCTGCCACAGGTTAGGAATGTCTTATCCACTTTGAAAGAAGCACCATCATCTGTTGGGTGATCCCGAGCTGCCGAGATAGAGGGATTGGCTCCTTCTCCCCCTCAGACAGAGCTTCAGTAAGCAGGCACAGGCTTTCCACATTCTTAAGCAAAATATTTACTTTACAAGCCCTGAAACAAAATTTGGAAAAGTGAAGAATAATATTTATTTTGATGATGTTAAATTGCATTAAAGTCAAAAGTGAAAATTAGATGCATGCACATACACCAAGGGCATTATTCACTAATCACAGGAACATAAAAGAACTGGAAAATACCCTCCTTCACTGCCACTAGGAAAGTTGATCTGGAATAAATTACAGGCAAAATGTATAATTAAGCAAGCTATTATTATCCAGTGTCTTAGCAGATGCTGACCTCGTTTATGGTGATTGGGATAAGAATTCAAGTGAGGTTTGATTTCACAGCTGTGTCCATGATGCCTTGAACCTGTTGTATTGCCCCAGAAATTCCCAAAGTGTTAGCACTGGTATCTAAGTGTGGTGCTTATGGATTCCTATCCTCCTCAGCTGCTGACTGGGGAACTTTTCTTTAGCTTCTTAGAAAAGAGAAAATTGTTTCACTGATCTGTCAGCCAGGCTTTATACTTGAAACCTGTGTTTAATTACTTTGAAGAGGCTTTAATATTCCGCCAGTACAAGGAGGGGGGACCTTCCGCTGCAATGCTGTTCTCTTATTTTTATTTTTTGCAGGTGTAAGCTTGTGGCTTAGTTACTGAAATAATAATTCTGTTGAAAATATCCCTGGCATGAGAGATGAGCTGCCAAAGTGTTATGGGCACAGTAATTTGTACATGGAAATGAGGATCCAGGGAACAACATGAACATCAGTGTCCTGAGGAGCTTATGATTAAAACATTATGCTGAGCTTTTATGATTTCTACAGCTAATTAGCAAGATTTATAAGCGTCTAAAAAAAAAAACCAAGGCTGAATACAGTAACAATCCTTATTTTCCACTTGAAGCAGAAAACTGCTGGGTTCTAAAATAGTGGGGAAAGAAAGAGAGGGAAAACACCCTGATCTTTTCATTTACCAACAATTTAGACTAATTGCTTCTCTCTTTTCCATAGGATGAGTGGATGCCTCTCAGGTGTCGAGCATGAAGTCTGGGACTTATTCACACCAGTGGCAATGCCTTGTTGATTTCATAGAGAAAAGGTTTCCTGCTGTTTTGTTATGGATTCAGACTAGCACCGGTTTTGTTCTCCAGCAGCATGCTGGGGGAATGCGAGGTGTCTGAAAAAGCCACTTCCACCAATATATACTTGGTTGATTATGTTCCCCAAGGGTGCAAAAGGAAAAGGAAGGGTGTGGGAGGAAAGAAGAAATACCCAGCTAGTCTGTAGAGGAATGAAGGTCTTAGTCTGCAGCCACAGACCTGCGAGGGCCTCTGCTGCTCCCAGGAGGGCTTCTGGCTGGCAGCACCTGCATGACCTGCTTGGGAAGTTCATGGTGTGCATGGAGGGGCCATGCACGACCCCAGCCCTTTCCCTACAGTTTTTGCATTTTCAGAAGGCCAAACATCTCCATGTAGTCATGGACAGAAAAGCCCTGGCCAGTGTCATAAAACCCTTCTGTTGTGTCTGGACAAACTGTTCAGCCACAAAAGGAGACTCCCTCCAGAAAACATGATTGTGTGGACATCTCCTTGCATAGGATGAGCCTTGCTCTGAGTGAGATAAAGACTGATGATCATTACTGAAGTCATGGGAAAGGAATTGCTTCAATACAGACCCGAAGCAACTGAAGCCAGATGTGATGACTGGTTTTGTGGTGGTTGTAGCTAGCTCCTGTGTGCAGAACAGCTGAGATTTCACCCAGAACACAGCTGGTTGTTTTGGCCAGGGTGTCCCTGGTCCAGGTTTGCCTTTGGGAAGAGACTCTCCAACCACTGTGGGCATTTGCCAGAATCTGCACTGTGCACTCCTCCTGTTTCTAGCCAAGAGTACAAGGACCACAGGTGGGTCTGTGCTTCCCTCGCTGGGAATTGTGACCCATGGTGGGGTACTGAGAGCCGCACTGGGCCCTCAGCTGCCTGGGGACAGAGCTACATGTAGGGACATGTACTGTGTCTACAGCCCTCTCAGGCAGACGTGACCTTCAGAGGGTTGTACTTCATTTTTTGGTGGCTGCAAACATCTAGTGACAGACACAGCATCTTCACGTATCCCTGGGAAGTGCTTTACCAATTCTGCATGTCACCACAATGTAATAATTAAAAGTACACTGTCTTACTGCACAGCTAGTGTGACCACAAATGTCCATTTATAGATGTTCCATCTATTTGTACTGGATCTCTGTTTCCTCAGCTTAGAGATATACAAAAGCTAGTATGTCACAATAGTATCCCAGCATTTTATTATTTTTTAATGAACCACTGTCATCACCTCCTCCAGTAATTTTTTTCTCATTCCTGTATTCCTAGACAGTTGGCCTAAATAGGTATAACGGGATAATTTCCACTCCAGCAATGGTTTGGCGCTTACATTATGCAGTGCTTGGTAGCTGCTGCACGCTCGAGACAAAGAGTATGCTGAAGTTTATGGTGAGACCCACACTGGAGTGATGCCATACTCTCCATTTTCACCAACAGAGCCAGTCCATTTTTTTGTTAACATGGAGTGGAAGCAGTTAGACAGAAACATTTTTAAAGAGTTTCTGGTCTAACATTAGATAGGAAGGTTTACCCAGAGAACTTTTCACTGAAGTGGCACCTTAGCCTCCTTGGCCAGAGGTGCTTCAGATCATGGGAATATCACGCTGACACCTCCTACTGCAACGTCCAGCGAGAGGAACATCAGCAGAGCTTGACTTTGTCATATAAACCCCGGGCTGAATATGGATACAAAGATCTCAAAACAGAGCTACAGGAGAAAGGATCCCACCCTGCTGGAAAGAGGGAAGTGGAACAAAGGCCTGGCTGAGGCAGCATTGCCAGGATGCCAGCAGAGCTAGCAGAGGGAGGGGAGTGGGGCAGGGAGCACCTTGTCACAGGACAGCCTCTGCATCCTCTGTCCTCCAGCACAGGGAGTGGGGCCCGCCCAGCCTCTTTTACAGGTGTGCAAGGAACTGGAGGAGCCACAGGCTGCTGGGGCTCTCCTCCCAAGCATGTGCGCTCCAGATGGGCTAGGACTGAACACCAGCCAATATGGAATATTATTTATAATAACAATAATAACAATATTAATAACATAAGAACATCTGGTAGCATTTTTTTCTGTCTACCATTTGGCTGGAGGCAGAGCATCCGGGTGACATGACAATGTATTTCTGTTTCCAATTTAGCTCCAGCTCAGCTGCTGCAGTGACTCAGAGACAGGCACTTCCAGGAACGCATCCCTGCTCCCAGTCCCGGCTGGCCCCACAGGTGTCCCACCACAGACAGCAGAAGCACCTAAGATCATCCATGCTTGGATTTCCTTTATTGGCTGTTTCGCAGGAGACTGCAAGGGGCTTTTTATGCTTCCATGGCTCCTTTCCATCCTACCCTGTGAGGAAGTTACCCAACTACAACGGTGTGCTGTTTCAGACAGAAAACAAAAGCTGGCTGTTTTGAAATCAAACCAGAAGCGGCTCTATCACACATTTCATGCTATTGAAAGTATATCTGACTAAATACATATTTAAACTATCTGGGTATTGTTTTGAATTCTAAGGCTTTCAAATGAGTCCAGTGAATGTGTCACTTCCACCAACAAAGATTTCAGTCTTGACACGCAACTAACATCTAGCCTAAAAAATTAATGCTGTAGTTAAAAACAGACTTTTCTTTCCTCATTGTACTGACAGAAAGCTAAAAGCAAAATTACCATGGAAGCTGAAGCTGTTTCTCCTAAAGTGTATACAGATAGTTGCAGTAGGAATACTTTTATCCATCCTGCTCATCATAAGATCCTCCCACCGAGTTTTAGGTGCGGAGTTGATTTCTTTGGGATCTAGTGAACTGAGGGTGGATTCCTCAGTCATGGAAAAGGCTTTCACTTCAAAGCAATTAATGCATTGTGCACGGACTCTCATCTGCTATAAACTTATACAGGTTGATGACAAACTTAAAAGGTGCACTATTAAAACTTCATGTTCAAGAATAATGTTCATTTAAGTATTTGAGCATTCTCTCTCAAGTTGCTAAAGACTGAGATTTATGTAAATGACGTGTCCCCCTGATGCCTTTGGAGGCACGGATCCTGTTTCTGTCCTTGGGGTCAGCCAGCTCTGCACGTATGCTCCAGGACAAACTTGGTCTCAATACTCATTATATTATCAAATTTGCATACGAAGTAGCAAAAAAATGCTGATAAACAGAAAATCCAGGCCTTTGGCTCAGCACTTGTCCAATTATTGAAATCAGTTGTTTTAGGTGGCATATGAAATAAATCTGTTTCTCCTAATGCACTTTACACACCACTCTGTGAAAAGCTTAAATGTAATTATGCAGCTTGACCTCCTAATTTAGTCAGCTGAATTTGTAGGGCAATGCAAGGTTGTTCCTATCACCCTTGGCTGTAGTGCTGTGATTCTTAAAATCCTTAAGATGAAAACTTCAATAGTGCAGCATTATTTGTAACTGACAAAAGCCCGGAATTTGGGTTAATTCTACCTCCAGCCTTATTTTAAGCCCCACATAGGTTCCCTGTTGTCACAAATATTATTAGGATATGAAATCTGCTGACTGCTGAAGTTTGGGGAATTCCAATAATGAAGGAATTTCCACATCCTTAAATCTAACACAGTTTCTGAAGCAGACCCTCTGCCAATGTACATTGTAAAGCTCCCCTGGTTGGTTCAACACTCAGTGACAGTAGCCAGGAGCCTGCAGCTCTGGTACACAAATACAGGGCCAGACTTTCACCTCTTGGCCTGGAGAGGCAGCGGCTCCCTTTCCACTTGGGGATGCTCATGGTGCCACCCAAGTGGGAACCCAACATTTGCTTATCTTTGCGATCTCATGGCTGGCCTTGGGTGCAGTGATTACATTATAGGGCAGAACACACTCAGACTAGAAATCTAGTGGCTGAACAGCCAGAAGAGAGGAAAAGCAGAGTGGAAATGAGCAGACTTGGGAAAAGAAAACTGGGAAGGAACAAAGAGAGAGCTGTAATCAGAAATCATCTGAAGCAATGCTGTTAATATGTTATCCATAACAGAGTCCTTGAAGACAGTCCAGGACTCTCAGCCTGGGCCAGGGAATTGTCATCTAGAAAGGAGTAAATTCTTATATAGGTTCATGCTATTAATAGTGACAATGCTCAGTAAATCTTACCATGTGCACTGTACAAGCTTTCATTCATGTGGCTCAGGACAAGTCCTTCCAAATCCAGAATTTATCTGTCTCCCAGCTACACAAACCAGAGGTCCAGCTTTGCAAGCAGAACTGAAACACTGTGACACTGTGTATGCAAGGGCTGCATACATTTTTAGCATAAACAGGTGTGATTCACCTTCCTCTTGCAAGATGTTGACCTTCTCAGTTCAATGCCTCCTCCCTCTCCACATCCCACCTCTCCAAAACAGGATGTTCCCTCCATTCTGCAGGGCATTCCCTCACATACAAGCTCTCTTGCTTTATGTGAACTAAAGAAGTATTTGTGACAGTCACCTGGGAGGGGGAGAAGTGGGTTCCTGCCTTTGTCTTAAAGATTTGACACAGCAGGAGAGTGGGAACTACATCTCCAGGGTCCCCAGAGAGGTCTTGCAGCCTGAAGAGACAGCCTTGCCTCTTCCATTGTTTCCTCTGAATGTGATAATTAAATCCTTGAGCCCAAAGATGACAGCTGCAATGAGGAGACTGAAGTCCACAATCACAAAGCTTTCTAACCCCTTTTCTCCTACAAGATGGGTTAAACAGCCCTGGTTCTCCCTGGCAAAGTTGTTTTTGTGTGCTTGTGCGTGTGTGTGTGTGTGTGCGCGTGTGTGTTTAAACTGTGTGTCCCACACACTGGGCAAACAGGTAGAGTTGGAACTGAAAGAGGGTAGGTTTAGCTTTGATATGAGAAAGAAATTATTTACCATGAAGGGGGTGAGGCACTGGAACAGGTTGCCCAGAGAAGCTGTGAATGCCCTATCCCTGAAAGTGTTTAAGGGCAGGCTGGATGGGGCTTTGACAGCCTGGTCTAGTGAAAGGTGTCCCTGCCCATGGCAGAGGCGTGGAACTTTAGGTCCTAAAGATGATCTTTAAGGTCCCTTTCAACCCAAACCATTCTCTGATTATATAAAATACCTTCTCAGTCCTTCAGGGTGTGCCTTACTTTACCATCAGATGTAAGCAGTGAGCCAGCCAGCCAGTCTTTGAATACTGATTCTCTGTGTAGCAGATGACCAAACACCTTCAGGCAGAGGTGCTCTGTTCCCCACTACAGAATTTCAGTAGTACATTGCCAAGAAATCCTGCACATCAACACTGATTTTCTGGTAGGATTTTTAAAATGAAGGTGTAGAAGGCTGATGAAAGATCCCCAGAGCAATGTGGTAGTGTCAACATCAGAAAATGAGAAAGAATATCAGTGATCCACTCTTTTATTTCTGCCCATATGTTATCTGAAAGAAAATCTCATTTAGTACTGAGTGTCATACTGTTATGGAAGGACAGAGGTATCAAGTAACAGGAGAGGGCACACACAGTTGTGGCCACACTAAAAACTATGCCTAGGAATAAATACTGCAATTTATTGGCTCTGGCCATGGAACCATGGATTACTCTGTCTTCTCAAAGAGGATGCATCTAGCAGCAAAGCTCCCTCCTGACACCAGGTTACTGTTGCTTTTAGTGAGCTGTGGGCTCATGTTGTGGGGGAAGGAAGAGAAATATTTCTTGGATTGATATAGAGAGGACCCTGGAGCGGTCAGTAAATAGGAGAAGACGTGAGGATGACCAGCATCAGATTGATTGCTGTCAACAAGTGACTCAGAGCACAGTCCCTTCCAACATCTTTATAAGGAAAAGTAAAAGACTAGGGAACAGGAGAAGCCATCCAGCTCAGTAGATCAGGATGGACAGTCCATCTCTGCACTGAGTAAATGAGTTGGTCCAGCTCCTACCACAAAATATCAGAAGCTGGAGGGCTACACCCAGTTAGTTTCAACCAGCTTTTGCTAATGTGGGACCTTCAACCACACATTTTGGGGGATCAAGAAACAAGAGTGCTACTGGCTGCATTACAATGAACAAAATAAGCAGCAAAGTGACTGCATGTGGGTAATAAAAATAATAGCCAGTGGGAAACATGAGGAATCATTTAAATGATGCAAGAGAAATGATATACATCTGAGTATATTTTTTCACAGGCAAACAGATGAAAACTGGTCCTCCAGCAAAGCTGGGGTACAGCCAGGGACTTAGATGTTGCAATGTTTTAATTTGCAGATTTCGTGTTGCCTAGCAGACTCCTCAGCCAAGAATTAGACGGTCAAGATACAATTCTCGGGGAGAATTAGGTGCCTTAGAAGAGTATTCCTAGAAACCAGCACACTGAGTATGAAGTTATTCACACTGCCCTGGAGAAACCACAGAAGAACAGAATGGGACCACAATTACAGACAGGAAGAATATCTCTCTTCTCAGCCTGAATCTCCCCCTGAAGCAAAAGAGTTCAAGCCCAGTTAAGTCTTTGTCACAGGAAGATACTTCGCTTTTTTCTTCACCTCCCATTGCATCCAGCATCGCAGTAGCAAGGTCACTCTTAACAGAGAAGGAAAATCTGCTTCAAACCCCTAGGCTGCCTGACCTGCAGCAAGGATTTGGTGCCGACTCCTGCACGAGCACTCACATCAAAGCAGGCTCACCCACACCTTCTCCCTCCCCTAGCAACCATGCAAGGAGAAGCAGGGCCCAGTCTGAGGACCAGTGTGAAGGCCAACAAACAGCTGTGCTGGGGAAAGGTGTGCTGCATTTGAGAAGCTGCTCCGCAAGAACTCACAGATAAGTGGGGTTCTGAAAAGACCAGCTGCACCTGCCATAAGCATGACCACAGACAGGAGTTTAGGTGGACAGCACGGTCTTTCAAGCGTGCCTAGAAATCAGGACTTAGGTGCCCTGAGACATTCACCCACACCAATCCCATAGCTGTCTGTATTACCCACAGGAAATGTGCAGGTCTAGATAAACTTTGTAAAAGCTTAATGAGGAAGTTTCAAAGTCAGCTCTTTGTCAGGATTTTCTCATCCTTGTATTAGGCATGAAAAACTGACAGATTCTTGTTATTGTCCCTTATGTTTGCTGCCTTGTGAATGAAGACTGCTCTCCCAGGGAAGAAAAGTGCAGCTGTGTATTTCTTTTGTATCAGAACTCCATCAGAAATCGACCTTCTCTTTCTGCCCTCTTATTACGTGTACAAGAGTAATATTAATGTGAAATCAGCTGATATATCCAAGAAACAACTATCCCAAAGAATATTTATGTGGTTTTATACAGCTAACAGTAAAATGCTCCTGCATAAGCAGAATCTATGTAGGTAATATTATAATTATGACAGCTGTATACTGCTTGCAGGCAACCTCTCCACTGATTTTGGTTGGTATGCAGACCTTCAGGCACTAAAGAAATTTGCTTTAAAATAATTAAAATATACTTCTTATTGTCCAATTAAGAATAATCTTGACAGTCTAACCTCAGGAGAAAAAAAACCATTTTGAAACTGGCAAGAATTATATATGCTTTAGACTTGTATTAAGGATTTTTTAAAATTTAAGATGAATGTGCGCTAACTCATTTTCAATATGGCATTGCTCCCAGTCTCAGATCCAGCAGATTTCTCTCCCTGGGACTGCCAGTGAACCTTTCCTTCTGCAGGCAAGTAATTTTTATTAGTGTCTTATCTAACTCCTTAAGACAGGCTTCCCTGCTAGATAAACCATGGCAATTTGAAACCACAGGGAAGCAAACTGCAAACCTCTTTGCCCAGAATGACTGAAAACATGCAAGCACGAAAACAAACAAAGCAACCTTTGAGTTAATGAGGATGAATGGTGGCCAATAGCCACCTTGTTTTCTGCTAAGTGAGAATTCTAGACTGAAAGGATTGAGATAAGCAGGACTCAAACAGTGCTGGTGATGTAGTTTGACTTACCAGTTAATGGAATGTGCTTCAGAAAAACGTACACAAACTGGTCTGAGTAAAAAGAATCAAAAAATAGACAATAGGAGACCACCTCCCACTTCTCAACAGTACCCCAGACTACTCCCTTGTTATAATTAAGGGTATGTGGGGTATTATTGGTGGCAAAACTTTGTTGAATACACAGGACCTATTTAGCAATTGGCTGGACAAAACAATAGGAAATAGACCACAAAAACAATAATCCTGTGCTGGCAGAGATGGACACTGGATGAGCTAATCGACCTTCTGCATTTGAACCTTGTCATCTATCACTGGCTATGGGCTGCAGAAGAATGGAAAATGTGTAAGATGAAAACAGGTTTAACAATAGAAAAAGAAAACACAAATGCAAATGCAGAATGCAATATGATTGCTCAAGATGCAAATTATAACCAGACCCAGGGACAGATTAAGAAATGATGAGTATACTCAGAGTGCCAGACTCCAAATAGTAGGGTACTGTAATGCCTCCTTTTTAACCCCACTCAGACACTGAGCCAGCAGTAAACTTCATTTGCAGGACTTGGCTCTTCTTATGTTCAGGACATACGTAGAAATGCACATTCAAAGCTTCAGTTTTACTTCTGGGTCTACAGTACATTACAGGCAAAGACTTAGACTTCATTTTTCAATAGGAAGACTCACATAAAGTAGATAATTTCATCTGAGACACCTGAAGACTGCATAAAACCTTTGTCTGTGGAAGGTGGTATAACTAATATCAGATCTCTGAACACAGCTCTAGCAACTCTGATTTCTAGTTTACACTAGGAGCTATGTGAATGGTACTGCTGCCATCAGCCGAAAAAGCACCTTGCAGTTCTGCTATAAGCAGCCTGAAAGTCTTCGGTTTGTAGAACAAGTTAATCTGCATTTCTTCAATTTCTGCAGCCAGCCCCATGGCCTGAGGACAAAAGCGTGATAAATGCTTTTCAGCACTCTCCCTCCTTCAAAATTCTCCATCCTTTTTCCGAAAGGAGACTGTTCTCCTGCTCTAGAGTTGTTCTCCTCTCTTTCTTTGGGAAACAATGGACTTGCTTTCCAATTCCTGGTAAAGAAGGAACACAAATGCATCCCCACTTTGTCCAGATGAAGCTCAAAAGCAGAAACTTTATGAAGAAGAGAAAACCAAGAAAAGTGAGAGGCCAGAGCTCTGCTCATTTTCATCTCTGCTTCTCAGCTGGAGGTCCACAGAGCACCAGGGCTTCTACGGGACCAGGAGGTGGCTGGTAAAATGATTACACCTTGATTCAAGCAAACTCACAGCTTCTAAGGGGGTTTGCTGAGAAGCATCACCACCTGCTGGAGAAAACAGTGGGAACCAGTCACTCAGACACCAGTTTTTATGGGTTGGCAGAACCTATTGGCAGGCATAAAGACGTTTTTATTATCAACACATATGATCAAATTGTCTGATTACAAGATTAAGCTAGGATTTTGCAAAGTGATTAACTCAATTCCCGAAGATTTTCTTACTTATTACTGACCCTTTTATCCAACAAAGAGAGGGAAACAGAAAGGTTCATAGATTTTATGACTATATCATTCTTTAATTAAGAAAGGTTGAGAAATACTACCCTTATTCAAAATATTCAAAGACATATATAATATTACAAATCCCTCTGTTCTCTGACATGTGATTTTCAAAGTTAGATTAGGAAGGGAAAGATATAACCTTAAAACAGACAGATCAACCTCTCCCAAGATCCTTGTTGCAACAGAAATGGAGCTGAATGTGTATGAATGACCTTCTGTTTTGTGGTTTCCCCATTTCTTCTCTTGTAAGTAGAATTAATAACAAGTTTACATTCATTCTATTAGTTAGACCTTTGAATAAAAGCAATTTCTGTCCTCTGTCTCTAAGAAAACATCCCTGATCTTAGAAGTACCCCAGCAGCTCTGGTAAGCTGTTACAGGTCTCTGTTGAACAATTTCTTTGCAAATCAGATTGACATGGAACAATTTCCTTGGCCAAGAAAACCAAAAACTCAGCCAAAAAAAGAAACAAAAAAACCCCCCAAACCTTTCCCCTCAGTTTTCATGCAAACACACAACTGTAATAATATTTGAGCATATTTTATCATCAGAATCAACTGCTTTACTCTTAAACAACTTAAAATATTTAGCCAGCCATCCAACTAAACTGCTCGTCTGTCCAAACAATTAGTCATATTTTAAACCAATGATAACAGGCATGATCATGGTTTCCATAATAAATACATATAAGTTGATCATTTTTGTAGAAACCATACTTTGTATCTATTTCTCCAATACATATCTTATTGTATGCATTTCAAGGCTGTTAATAATCAGATGACAACTGTTGGAGAAGAGAAAAGAAACTGAGGCTGGCATAGGTCCTACCACATCCTGAGTTTCTGCTTCTGGGGCAGGAGTCAGGAAAATGAAAGGTCTCAATAAACTTCATTCTGTCATAAGAAATGAATAGGAAAGAGGAAGGGGAACCCACAAAGAAGCCAGAACAAGATGAGACCTTGGCATTTCAAACTCCCTTCCAATTCATATAAACAGATGCTATTTCCTTGGGGTTTAAATCCCTACCCCACCTTATTGCTGTGTTGCACATTATACATAGAGGTCCTAACCATTTAACTGACTGGACAACCACAGTGTGTTCCCAGAACTGCCACCACCAGGAGAACCCAGGTCACCAGTGGCCAGCCCAAGAGACCGGCTGCTCTGCGCCTGCTAAGGGGTGAGTGGTCTTATTGGCATGAAGCAGACACATTTAGAGACAAGGACATGGCACACTTTGGCCCTTCCAAGCCCTGAACCGCCAGGCACAATGTCCTGCTTTGACAGAAGAGGTATCGACAGCACAGAATAAAGCGGCTGCCTTCCCACTGCAGGGGGGAGAAGAGGACTTTGTGAGAAGAGAGTCTGTGGTGGCCTGAGGCACCTGGGCACACATCCCCTTCCTCTCTGACTGCCCATCTGGGCAGGTGCTCAGAGGAGACCTGACACTGGCTGCTGGTACATTGCCTCAAAGCCATCTGCAGCAGGACCCACTTCTCACAAGGACTGTCTGAAACAAAAACATTCAGAACAAAAGCTCAGACTTTGGCGTGGGGTTTTATGGGCCTGAGTTTTGTTGTGGGCTTGGTATTTTTTTCAGGCAAACATTAATGTAACAGAGAGCACCTGAACTAACTGAAATCTAAGTAACCATGTGGGGAAAGGAGAGGCGAAGGAATGGGGAAAGGAGTGGAAAAGCTTGGTCATCAGTAATTCTGTACCTATAATAATTTCTAAACCTGGCTAAGCACATAAGCATGTGCAAAACTGCATAGACTGAAGTCTTCCTCTGGCTTACCGCCAAGACATTAATGCAGATACACTTATAATTAACGAGATTACATATTTCGTGAGATCTCATTGTTTCCAACTCAATGTAAGAAGAGTAATTTTGGAGGGGTCAGTTGCCCTTTCTTATCCAAAGAACTTGCGCCAATGTAAAATTACTAAGTGGGAGGAGAATTAAAGCATGTCACTGGAAACTGGACAATTTAATTCTCTGGAGATATACATCTGGCTTTACAGTTCATGCTTTGATATTTTTCTTTAAAAGCCTGAAAGAATACAAGCAATTGAATCTCAATTAAACCATTACAGTGTCTGCAGAGTATTTTTTCCATTACACATTCAATAACCTAAATGAGGTATTTTAGCTGCTTTTGTAGAGTCCAGTTTTACAAAAACACATACAAACGCGCATGACTTTGAACGCTGAAACTCCTGGTTTATAGAGTCACATACTGAGATCAGTTCTGAGGAAACTCAAAAACTACAGTGCAGTTATGTGTCCAATAGGACAGTCAGCAGATGGGGATCATTTTGAAGAAAGGCACCCCCTTTGCCCCACTTAGAGCAGCTGTGAGTCCAAGTGAAGCACACCCGGCCATTGTAGCTGCAACCACATCCTACAGCTACGGCAGGGACTCCTGCAAAGTTACAGTCCTTGTGCTTTGTTATAAATAAAGCAACTTGTGGGACTGGGTGCTTCACGTTTGCGATTCAACAAATGTTCTGCACCTCCTTTTTCAGAACTTTTGTATTAGCGCAGCAGATTGGTTGGACACTTTACAAACTGCCCTATCCGACTTCCCAGGTGCTCCAAATCTGCAACGCAAAAGGTGAATGGTACCAGAAGACTCTTGGGTACCAAGCTTACAGACTGTCAAAACCTTAAGCCAAGGAGCTGTTAAGTCTCCTTTTCTCCACTCAGACTATAAAGAAGGTGTAATATTTCATGGTAAAATATTGCCATGGAAGACATTTGTCTGTGGTTTTTTTAATAAAGTCTATTTGGCAGCTATAGGGAAATGGACCATTAGGTATTTTTCCATCTCTAGAGTCTATTATTCCAACTTCATTTAGGAACAGCAGTCCAGTATCCATCTGTCGTAGTAAAGGCTAGAAAGGCAGAGTTAAGCACAGACATAAAATCACAGGCTGCTGGAACAGCCAACACGATCAGTTATCCATATCTGGTAGCCAGTAATCTGATAGTCTGGTTTCTTACCTTTAAGACTGAAAATATCCATCATCATAGAATGAGAATTCATTTCTAGAACAAACATAAAACTTTGAAAATAATCTTCTAGGCATGTGCTGGAGGTACCTCACCAGCCCGTCCTCTTCTTTGCGCTGATGTATTGCATCCTGTGAAGAAGGTTAAGACAGACTCTCTGAAATGTTGTGATGTTTTTCTCTTCACCTTGTCACCGCTCTGCTGAGTGATGGAGGAGGATTGAATAGTCTATTCTCTCTGGAGTGAGAGAATAGTGTCAACACTGCTCTAGATTTCAGATCTGGCAAAATGTGCCTGAAGGCGACACGGAAGAACAGCAAGTTTTAAATGACATCTCCGCTGTCATATGACTCCCATGAAGATCTGCCATTAATAGCAGAAAGCTTTCTTAAAAATTAAATGTTATTCTTCTGTCTTTCATACTGAGTATCTCAGCCCAAAGCTGAGTTAAATAAGGCAGACACTTGCTTTAGATGTGGAGGATAAGCAACAATTCCAGTTTTAATGAAAATCTATGAGTGTGTTTTAGTCCTGGCACCATCAGTGCTCACAGACTAGCAATGCTCCATAGATAAATTAGTCTTTCTTGACATTAGCAATCACAGACATTCATTTTTTACTTTGGAAATCCTAACACAGATGGGGCTTTTGTGGAAAAAATCTTTCAGACAAGCTTTGAAGATAACCACTACAATAAAGGGTTGATTTTCTCAGTTTCCTAGGTCTCAATCTGTTTGCTGTAGTTTAGTATAAAATAAAGAGTAGCCTTCTTACAACTGACAAGTCAGAGTGAATGAAACCCATAGTGCAGATTGCAACCTTTGAAGTTTTACTTGAAGGGTCATACTAATTGTCCAGAAAAATTTAACAGTAATTGACAAATTCACTTGCATTGTTTCTCATGGTACCAGGAAGTTTTGTTCAAGAGAACATTCAACATATTGTGGACAATTTCTTTATATTTCACCATGAATTTCCCCACTTATTTTAAAATCATTCCTTCTTTCATGTTATTTTAGTACAGTCCTATGGATCATTGGTTCTTTCCAGTTTGAAAGCAAATCAATGTAAATAGTGCCTACAAGCACTAAAATATTAAATGCTATAACAGAACCTAAAAGATTACTAGTTTCACGGATAGATCCAGGTTGAGACTTACAGATCCAGAACATTTTGCTTCCCTGATCTCCTAGCACAGAAAAAAATCCCAGTGGATACACAGCATTGTGAGCTGGTTGTGATCAGCTCTTGAAGAAAACTAGTGGTTTGGGAGCTAGGCTGAGACTTGGAAGATGCTAATTTTCCTGCTCCACTATGACATCATGTATGGCCTTGGGCAAGTCACATTTCTAAAATGGGAATAACATCTATTTCATAAGGATCTTCTGAGGACAAATGTATTCAAGAATGCAAGGCACTCAAATCATAGAACCATAGGAACACAGAAAGGTCAGGTTGGAAGAGGCCTTAAAGACCATCACATTTCAACTCTCCTGCCATAGGCAGGGACACCTTCCACCAGACTCAATTGCTCAGAGACCCATCCAATCTGCCCTTGAACACCTCCAGGGATGGGGCATCCACAGCTTCTCTGGGAAAGCTGTTCCTGTGCCTCATCAACCTTGTAGGGAAGAATTTCTCCCTAATAACTAATCCAAACCTACCCTCTTTCAGTTTAAAACTGTTACCCATTGTCCTACCACTACACTCCCTGATAAATAATCCCTCTTTATCTTTACTGTAGTTCCCCTTTAGGTGCTGTAAGGCTGCCAAGTCTCTCTGGAGCCTTCTCTTCTCTAGCCTGAACAACCTCAACTGTCAGCTTGTCATCTTAGAAGAGGTGCTCCAGCCCTCTGATCATCTTTGTGGCTTACTCTAGACCTGCTTGAACAAATCAATGTTTTTCTTTCTAATATTGAGAGCCTGAGAACTTATGGTTTACATAAATACACAAAGTAATTTAGTAAGCCCTGTATTTGGAAACATTGCAGGATAAGGAGTTCTGGGTTCCCATAAAATTTGCAGAAGGAAAGGCCACAGCAGAGAGTCCTAACCCTGCCTTCCTGAAGGCAGATGTTCCACACAGGGAAGATGTTCCCTAGCCCAGAGATGAATGTGTTCTTGCATTTCACACACAGAAACTGCCTTCCTGCTTCAGGCAGGATATAAACTCTTGGTTACCTGCTGCAGTCACAGCTGCTGCTCTGTCACTCTTGTACCACTTCATCATCTCTGCATATATGGTACAAATATCCTCACATGGCGTCTCAGTGCAAACACCTCCCAAAACTCCTCTGGCGTGCTGCTATTTGCTGAGTAGCTGACTTAACCTGCTACGCAACGCTGCCACTCCCTCATGTTATTCAGGGTGGGATTAACCAGTCAGTGATCTCACACCTTCAGTCTGGCTTATGTGCTGCTACTCAGACCTTACCCGCACAGACAAGGACTGTCTCACCAAACCACAGAGAGAAAAAATCAACAGCCCAGCACATCCTCACACCAGCTACCCAGGCATGCTCTTGAAATGCTTGGGTTAATACATTGCAGCATCCAAATGAAAGGAATCCCAGGACACCCCAGACTGAGAGGAAAGGACTGATTTCTCAGTAAAAAATCAGTAGCCACTGAGATGCAAATCCAAATAGGCCAAAGACCTAAGCAGAAACATATTGTGTTCCATAAAGGCCACTTTTACAGTGTTGGAAACTATTATAAGCCAAATCAGCTTGGAGAGAGAATTTTTGAAAGAAAAAGAGAAGTAGTAATTAGGAATTATTAAAAAAGAGAGCACTGAATAAATAAATATCCACAATCACACACAAAAAAAGGAAAGTTGTGCTCTGTGGCACACACTGTGGCTGGACTTCTCTACACAACAGTCCAAAATCCAAAGAGAGACTGCAAATACTGCAGGGCTGCAAATCTCTTTATGCCCCTCCAAGGTGGTAAATCCCATGGACCATTTGTAGCTCCACTACTGGTCCTCATGTGTTAACTTTGGCACACCTTGCCCCTGGATCACAAGAAAGAAAGAAAGCTTTCAGCAGCTACAACATAGCCCTTCAGTTAAGGGAAAAATGCAATAAAGCATTAAGTCTCAAGTGAATAAACAACCCCAAATGACAACCTTCTCACTTTGGTGTAGCTTCCCTTTTCTCAAAGGCATGGTCTGAATTTCCTTCTTCTGAAGTGAGCTGTTGGATCAGCTCATGGTGGTCATGAAGCTGTGGTCTCTGTCACCAAAGACCATCATCTGCTTTCCTTCTGCCAGGAAGTCCTTGGGCAATTCAGCAAGGAGCTTCACAGCCTCCACAGTCTGCCTGAGGTCTAGCAGTGATGTGACAGAGACCACAGCTTTATGACCACAAGAAGCTGATCCAAGAGCTCACCTCTGAAGATAGAAATTCACTCCCTTGAGGTAATCTGTTTCAGCAAAATAACCAGTTTTATGCTGGTTTGGTATGCTGAACTGGCACAAGAAATGCTCCAGTAAGAATCACTGTCAGTGAAAGAGCGGGTAACTCTGCTGAGCAGAGGATGAGAAAAGCCAGGACCAGGGAATAGGGAAAAGGCACAAACCCCACTCCTTTCAACAGCACTGCACTGTCACATTACCGTCCATGCTTGTGAAACCGCAGGCTGAGGACTTGCTGCGGAGCAATAACTCATCTGCAGAACCTTTCATGAAGCATAATCCAGTACTCCCCAAGCAGGATTCGTATCTCACCCATCAGGTCCTCAAAGCATCATACATATAAAGTAACAATCTAGTGAAAGGGGAAATAAAATTAGCTGCACAAATATTTAGATAACTCATGATAAAAGGAGAAGTCGGCAGCAGCTCATAGAAATCACGAGCCACAAACCTGGTAAGATGGACAAAAGGACAAAAGGAAATAAATTCCGTGACTGCCAAGAGAGCAAGAGAGATTCTGATCTTTGGGTGTTTGCTCTCCCGGGTGTTTCTTGAACTACTGTTTTTTCTTGTATATCAAAACCAAATTGGTTCATTTTTGGATGACCAAAGTAGACAAAAATGAAAAGGGCAAAACTGTTTCATCAATACTTTCATCCAGCATAACAGAGGCAGGAGCTTATATACATGTATAAAATGAAGGTGAATTAACTGTCCTCACTGAAAAAGAAGAAGTTCAGTAAAAAACCAGACATTACCAACTAGAGTAGCCCCTAAATGAGCAAGTTTGAGTCGTGGACATGCAAGAGCTTCAGAAGAGCAGATGGACAAGTGCTCTGGACTTACCCCTCTCCACTGACTAGAAGGAGACTAACACAACTGCTTGAGATATGGCACTGACATATATGGCACTGACATGAAAGATTAGGTGCCGCCTTGAGATTACATTCACCCCTACCTCAAGGCATCCTGAGAAGGAAAGAAAAGTTCAAAGCAGCTGGAGACAGCCTCTCAAGCTCATACTTGCTGAACAGTGATGGAGCAGAACAGCAGCTAATGGGGACAAGGAGCACACCCCATAAAAAAAAGCCCTTGGCTCACTGGAAATTAGTGGAAAGGGTAGCTCTCCCACAGAAGAACAGAGGGGCTGCATGTCTTTCCATGCCAGCAGGAACAGCCCGAAGAGAGGAGATGCTGCTGTGCCTACACTGTCTCCCATAATGCTTTAGAAGTGGCCACCTCCTTCACAATCTTCAGATTTGCCAGAAATTGCAAGTGGGGAAAGTTGCTGTTGTTCCTAGTGATTAACAGACTATGCCATAAATATAACTGATCATATGCATGCTCCTTCTCCGTGCAGGAGGTGCTCCAGGCAGGCTAGCAAGGCGCTTGGAGCATCAGCAGCAAGGAGCTCCTGTCATCCCCTCCAGGAAGCACTGGGATCTAAGACAGCGTGCTCACAAGTAGCTTTCAGGTGCCTTTGTGAGCTGAAACCTCACACCCAGAGGGGCTGTGCTGGTGAAGTGGGCAGCCTGTGGCAAGGCCATGGGAAGAGGCTGTCAGCATCCCACTGCACTGCCCATGTTCAGAGCACTGCCTTTTCTTGGCCTCAGCATGGCCATGAAGGGAGGAACTCACAGAGCGAGGGCTTAGTAAGCTCACAAGTTTCCAGAAGACTCTCCTGGCGAGAGGGAAGAGGAGCAGGAACATGGGCCACTTGCCAGAGATCGATTTGTCCAATTTAAAGAAATTAATTTGTCTGTGGCAGTAGGAAAGCTTGCAGCTGCTGGCTCCAGGAAGCCTGGACAGTAAGACAACACGGCGCCAACGCTGCTAGAATTAAGCAAGTGAGGTGAACACCCAGCAGCCAGGACTCAGGAAGCTTGGTGGCTTCACATCCTTGCAATGACAGGCTTGCATACCCACTGCTTCCATTCTGAACTGTTACATCCCAGGGCAGCAACTCTCTCTAAAATCCAGGCTGGCTGTTAACATTTAGTGTAGCTGGTATGAGATAGTGTTTAAAAACCCCACCATTCTGCAATTAAAACCTCACCCTGTAAAAGCCAGGGGTCTATCCTGCAAAGGGGAGTCCCAGCAGACTACTGGGGTGGTGGGACCCTGTGTCCCAGCCCAGGGAGGTGAAAGGCAGGGAGAATACTAACAACTGTGTAATTACAAAATTATGTTTGCTTTTTTTTTGGTTGTTGTTTGGTTTTTTAGGGGTTTTTTTTGTTTTTTTTTTTCTCAGAAGATAAGAACAGTTGGAGAAATATATGCTGTGGGGCCTCAGCAAATCTACTGCCAGGATTTGCTGTTTGAGGCTTTCATCCATCTAGTTTTAATCCAAATTAGTAGGAGCTTCAGAAAGGGATTCTGGCAAAGTCACAGCTGGAAAGATTTTCATCATTAATTTTGCCAGGCATATAAAAATACAATTAAAAAAAATAGGAAGGGGGTGGGACGTAACAGCTCTTGGCGCAAACTTGTTTTGGTTTGCTTTTAGAGTAAAAACAAAAACCAAAATAAAATCCGTATTTAATTAAGAAATAATCCTTATCTTTGTCTTCCTTGACATTTTAACATAAGGCTAAAAGTGCCATTTTATGATTATTATAGAATTAATTTCTTTGCTTCGTAAAGAGGCAGGGCGGCTGGGTTGGGGGTGAGTGGGGAGGGCCAGCTCCCCTGGCCCCAGTGACACAGGGGCGTGCAGATTTTTGGCAGGTCATTCCCTGTAGCAAACAGCAGTAGTTTAACGAGTTCAGCCTGCAGCTTGTCAGTGGGAACACCAGAACGGGGAGGCAGCACAAGGGCAGGTGGGGGCTTGTGTGTGTTCACTCGGTGAGCACCAACCAGCACGTTCACACTGCCTGGGACCAGCTCCTCGGCAAGGACAGGACCAGAGGTGCACACGCACTTCTGTGACAGCTCCTGTTCCAAGCTGTGGAGACTAAAACATGACATTTTGCCAATGCCAACTTTGATGAATACCGCTTAAGCAAACCAGCTCCTTTTCTCATGTAATTTCATTTATCCAGGGAGTGTTAAGGAGTGAGGCTCAAGCAAAGGCACACAAGTACTCTCTGCCACATACGCATTTTGAAGAGTGAGTAGGAACTTCCCAAAATGCTTCTAAATTGCTATGGGTCTGTTTATTAATGAGACACAAGGTTCCCTCCAGGTCAGAAGCCTATGTCCTACGATGCTGCTCATGATTCTGGTTATCCTAGTGTATCACAGCTGCTATTGCAATAAACCCCTTGCACCTGCCCACCACTCGTAATATCAGATCTCAAAGCTTTAAGCAAACTGCCTCAAAACAAACCTGATTTATAAAGGCATGAATTGTGACCACAGAGGCATCATTTCATCCATCACATACATTCCCACAAAGAAGATGACCACAAACAACTCAGTGGAGAAGACTGCCTGTGTGTAAACGTAAGGAGCTAGGCTGGGGAGTCAGACTAGGGAATGAGATGCTGGAAAGAGTGTTGTGGAAAGGGATCTGGGGGTCCTGGTCAAAAGAGAGTTGAACATGAGTCAGCAGTGCCCTGGCAGCCAGGAAGGCCAACCATGTCCTGAGGGGCATCAGGCACAGCATCACCAGTTGGACAAGGGAAGGGATTGTCCCGCTCTGCTCTGCAGTGGGGCAGCCACACCTTGAACCCTGTGTGCAGTTTTGGGTGCTACAACGTAACAAGGACATTAAACTATTAGAGACTGTCCAAAGGAGAGCCATGAGGAAGGTGAAGGGTCTGGAAGGGAAGCCTTATGAGGAGCAGCTGAGGTCACTTGGTCTTTTCAGCCTGGAGACAACTGAGGGGAGACCTCATTGTGGTTTTCAACATCCTTGTGAGGGGAAAAGGAGGGGCAGGCACTGATCTCTTCACTCTGGTGGCCAGTGACAGGACTCAAGGAAACAGCATGAAACTGAGGTGGGGGAGCTTTAGGTTGGATATCAGGAAAAGATTCTTCCCCCAGAGGCTGGTTGAGCACTGGAACAGGCTCCCCAGGGAAGCGGTCACAGCACCAAGCCTGACAGAATTCAAGGAGCATTTGGACAACGTTCTCAGGCATATGGTGTGATTTCTTGGGGATGTTCTGTGCAGGGCCAGGAGGTGCACTCGATGATCCTGATGAGTCTCTTCCAACTCAGCATACTCTGTGATTCTGTAATAGATCCAACTACTCACAGGATTTTCTCCACACAGCTGAATTTCATGTCTAGCCAAAAATCATAGTATTTAGGGAACCTTGGCTATTAGCTGTTAAGAACTTCCATAACTAAATTTATTCTGTATTGCAATTACCTACTTGCATTTCCCCTAGTGCTACATCAGTAGAAGAAAAGATACAACAAGGATTAGTTTTGCCTCCAAAATACACAGCATAATTCTCAGTGTTTAGTGGAAACCTTTCGTATTGGTCTCAGGATAAAGCAAAGACACTCTGGGCTGTCCAGTCATGGCACCGAACATCCATTCCTAGACATCAGTCAGACATCCCACCTTCTGGGACAGACTCCAGAGAAGAAAGTATTGCAATTAACTATGGCTATTTTGCCAATGGTATCTCCTGATGGAGATGAGACTGTTAGGAGTTCTGTATTTGATTAGAATTAGCTACTTATCCTATTACATATAATAACATGACCTGTTATTTTGCACTTTATTAATGAAATATTTATTAGAATGAATCCATGAAGAACAAATTTTAAAACAGAATTTTATACTTCAAGTGGCATTTTCATTGGGAAAAAAAATCAAATAAAATTTCCTTCTGGAAAGAAATACCACAGTGATACTATCCTGTTCTGAACATGTTTAGATTTTTTTATTTTCCCCTCTTTTATGTAAGGCAACAAAAATTTGGATTAGAATCTCAGATGATCATTAACATATCATTGTTCAAAATCATCTTTTTCCAGCACCTAAAAACTGAATTTAAAAAAAATTAACTTTTGGGGAGTTTTAAATGAAGCAAAATATCCTGACCCTACTTTGCTACTCAAAGTACTACTTGTCAAGCCTGACACACACGGTGGAAGCCTCCTGTGCCTTGGTTTGCTGTGGGTTTTCAGCAGCTTCTGAAGAACCTCCTGGGCACCTCCCTGAGTGCACAGTCAGCCAATATCCCAAGAGCGGCAGCAAAGACACCGAGATCTCCTTCCTATCAATGGATTTTTACCTTTCAGTTGCCCACCTCACTTTATGCAACCTACAAGAGTTAAAAAATATCTTACTTGGCAAATCTGTCTTGAGGTCCAGTACCCTCAGTGCAGCCAGGCAGAATGTCCATTCTCCAGGACCTTGGATCTGATGAGGTGCTTTAGCTAACAGAGAGCTTTCATCTTGTTGGACTGGTGTCCTCCCCACCCACAGGCTCAGGAAAGCTGGAACTGGTGAGAGGCAGTACGGAATGCAAAATACAGTGTACAAAAGAACAGGATCCAGGACAGAGAACTATAATGAAAATACATAAACACAGATTTTTACAGCCCACTGAGCCAGTAAGAGAACATCAGAGAAATATATTAAAAGGGTAGCATAGGGGCAGGTAAGATATATTTTGCCTTTTTAATAATGTGATCACCAAAATCAATTACAGGAAAGAATAAGGTTAAAGAAACAGGGGTTTTTTGCAAAAATCAAACAAAAATCAGAGAGGGATACTGGTCTCTTCATTCTCCTGGGTACCCACAACTCTTTTTTTTAGGAAGAAGTTTCCAGACTGAAAAGACAGCCTTGTTCAACTCTGGACCTCAGTTTAAACTGCAAACCAAACTAAACGGCAAAGAAAGAACACATTAAATTTTTCTTCCCAACTTCTGTGAAAGGGTGGAGAGTCAGAAAAGAGAAACATGGTGGTGATGGGAGCTGAGCCAGCAGCTGAACCTCCTGCCAGCTAACCCCAGAGCTGCTTCTTGTCCAACAGGGAAACCTGCAACCACTGTGTATCATCCCCGTCCCTCTTCCCTGCTCTAACTAGACATTTTTGTCTCTGGAAAATCTGTGGCCAGAGGACAGTGCAAAGTCACAGGGTCACCATGTCTGTGATACCCTTCTCTGGCTGATGGCCTTGAAGCTGTGCAATTGTCCTGGAGACATTGGAAAAAAACATTAAGAAGAAATCTTAAAAAGCAGAGATAAAAAGAAAGCAAAGATTCAGAATTATTAAGGCATTTCCTCCCTATAACATTTCTACACTTAACCAATATCAAAGCAGCCTGAAGACCCATGGTTTATCTTCTCAGTACCATTTTTCAGTAATTTTGGATAGGTGAGCCTTGACTGAGAACTCATAAAAATTTGACTGCCTTCTGGCAGCTGTGGGGCATATGAACACCTGTGCCCTTGTTAGGTCACAATGCTGAGTGCTTGTCTAATGGAGAGACACTGAACTGTTAAGGACTTCCACCACAGCCTTCAAGGCCTCTAGAACAGGCAGAGAGGAATAAAGGGTCCACCAAAACCAGCCATCAAGAGTTACTGTTGGAGAGCCCATGTCCAGTGAGGGGACATTGCCTCTCTACTGGAAGGGACACAGAGTCAGATGTCATCTCATTAACAGACACCCGTTTCTTAGGATGGTTTACAGGAAGAGCTGCACTATCCTTGAGAAGTTCGCCAAGCTGACACATCCTCAAGCTTGACTGTTCTCTCCAGTGATAAGAACAAACTACTGAGTCTGAGTTTCTGTGAGTTTGCCTCATAGCTTGAGTAGAAGTGGGAAGTTCAGCCAAGACCCTTATGTTCTCACTAAAAAAGTTTTTTGCATGCTTTTACTTGCATCTCTTTGTTTTAATGAGAAGATCAAGAAGCAGCAGCGCCAGCACTGGTTGTAGCAACAGAAACAAAAAAAATTGGTTAGAGCTTTTGTCCAGGTCTTGTTTCCGTGCGGATTCTCTGATGTTTAATGAGAGTTGAACTTGTATTACAGACTTTTCCTTGGAAGAGATTGTCTTCTTCTTCACTCCCTCTGCCTATTTCAACACAAAGTGTAGCTGCATTATCCGTAAGACATCATCAAACCTTGACCTTCTGCTAAACTTGGTCAGATTGGCCACTAATTATAAAAAGTATTAGAGAGAGACGGCAGGTAGGGGGCACACGGTGAATGCACAGAAAATCTATTTCCACTACTTTTCCCCTTTCTCTTCCTACCGCTATGTGGGAGGCTTGCAGCCAGGAACACCACCACCAGGTAATGGGACCCTGTAAAAAGAGGGGGCCCTTTCCATTTGCTGCCTCAACAAATTGCTCTGTACAGCGAGAGACAGCCTCTGCCCATACAACCTCACAGCCATTTTCAGCTCCTCCCTCCATTCAATTTGCCGCAGCACAACAAAGCACTCCAAAAACAACAACATTTATTTTTAAAAAGTGGAAAATGGCAAAAATCACCCCAAAGGAGAGAATGGCAATGGCACGAGTTCAGTGCAGGCTCATGAACTGACGCTCCCCGCCAGGGACAGGAAACTGGAACCTCACGGAAAGAGACTGAATGGAACCACAGTGAAGGGAAGTGCCAGAAGCCGCGGCCATCGATGGCCAAATCCTGCTGAAAGGATAACTCAGCCGCCCGGCAGCCCTTCGCTAGGGAGAGCGCCAGGACTGTGTCACAGCTCTAGATCTATAAACGCCTGTGCTCTGGAAGTCTGCACGCACAACAGGCTAGAGCGTGCACACTAAGCAAGGAGAAATTTAAAGATGAGGAACATTTCCAAATGACAGCTTTAAAGTTGGGGATCAGCAGAGACTGAACATCTAATTTCAATTCTACATTATTTCTGATTAGCCAGTGTTGATGCAGTATCCCAAATACACTGACAGTTTCTGTTCAAAACAGTATCCTTCATAGCTGGTATGTATGGACTGCTAAACAGAGGCCACACCATCACCGCTGAAGGGACTAGAAGTTGGACCAGGCAGAGGAGAAACAAACTAAATCATTTTTGTTGAATAGACAGAGCCAGATTTGCCACTACCTTACCTCTTGTATAACCACTTAGATCATGTGTAAGGTAACTTTCAGGAAAATGGAGCTCTAAGTGCATAATAAATACATCTAGAAAATTTCCTTGCCTATGAAGAACATAAATTAATTTTAATTTGTTAAGTAATAAAAGGTGAATGCTAAACTGTAATGCTGAAATGAAGACAGGTTTTCAGAAGCAGTACGTTTTGATGTAATATTTGAAAACAATCAATTCGAATTCTGCTTTTGAAAAATTTTCTGAGCTTTGATCTCGCTCCAAGTTGAGTCCAGAACAACTATTATATGGCTGCCATTAAAAGTGTCAAAACAAAGTGATTTATAATGGAAACACAGAAAATAAATCACTATTTGAGAACTTTTTAACACACCACAGATTAGATCCAGAAGGCCAGACTAAGTTGTCATTGTCAAGTTTTCCTGCTGCAGCTGAGGACCACAATACACAGAAGAGCAAATTCAGTTAATGAACTCAATCAGAGACACACAATGACCTGTGCCTTCCTTGGAGAGGTACTCAAAAATTAGGATCTACAAAGACTTTAACATGACCACAGTTAGCAACCTGCAGCAGACTGAGAAGCAGGGCTCCTCTGGCTGGAGCACAGATGCATTCACCAAGGCCCTGCTTGGTGAACGCACACCAAGAAGAATATATGACCGTATTTGACCACCAAAATGAGAAGAGCCATTAACATCCTGAATTAATGGGCTTAGTGGTTTCCAAATGAGGTATTTTCATGATGGACGTGGTGTGGATTCAGCAAAGTCTGCCCTTTAACAAATACAGCTTTGGTTTCAACGATTTGATTAGGCTTAATACCATTAGGGAACCATTACTGATTTTATGCTGTTGTTGTTACTGGTTTAACTATCAATTTTTGAACCAAAAATTGCAGACAGTTGGCTTGACCAAGAGTCAAGGTTTAGGAATGCAAAAGCAAATCCAAGGTACAGATGAGCTTCAGATGTGGACAGGCTTCACAGGGTTTAATAGGCTCTCCAGAGTTTGTCAGGTCACAGAGGCTTTTCTTTTTGTGGGGCGTGCATGAGCCCAGTTGTTTCTTTGCGTTTGTTGTTTGTTTTAAACACTTGTGACCTCAGCCAGAGCAAGTGGAATTCATACAAGCAATTACTGCATGCAACAATTAAAAAAACCTCACGCCAACCTTGGTTTATTGTACACCATTTACAAAACAAGAAAACAAATGAAAATTATCTTCTTAATCATCAATCCTTGATCACCACCACGTGTTTTTAAAACTGCCAGATGTTCACAGTTTAAGAAGCCAAATAATACTACTACTTTTTTGTAAATGTTAATGGTGAAAGAACAATAATAATGGTTTTAGTCAATCATCATTAGTACTTGAAAGTACAAATATAAATTAAATAAGACTCAAAAAACTTGTACAATAAAATCTGCTATAAAAAAAGCTAATTAAAATGAACTGCTCCCAACCTGGGTTGTGGGTTTCATCTTGTTTTAAAATTAAAAGCAGTATTTATTTTTCTGAAGCATCCAAATGAATGTTCATATCCAGATGTCCTTACAAAGAAACATGGTCTTCATTCTTTTTCTCATTTTTTAATCTGTTTATATAATATTTTACTTCTGATTGTCCTTTTCTTCCTTGGCAATCCTCTTCGTCACACCACTGAAATACTTCTCACGGAAAGAATTGTGTCCCCTGTAGGGCATATACTGACCATCCAACGAGTACGAGTTCTCATCTTGATCCTGCAAGGCATGGAAAGGCAAACATTTGATTGAGCCTAGTGTGTTCAGCACGTATTGCCACTAGTTGACCTCCAGACTTATTCAAACCATTATGTGCACGGGTAATGTAGTCAGGTTTTTGTTTTACAGTTCAACGGCACGCACTTAAGTCACGGAAAATATCTCAGCTGACATCACCAGAATCCCACCCTTACACGACTAAATGAGCACAGGTACTATCAGCCACACAGGTTACTTTCCAGAAAAAACACTGTCTGGGGAATTCAGTCAGTCAAAGGTCCATGGAAGGCAGGTACAAACAGAAGAGGAACACAAATGGCTAAATGAGTTCCTACAGTTACTGAAGCACATTCAGGGATTTTTTTTTTGTGTGCGGCATTCATGTATTTCTGAAAGTTAAAGCTGACACAGTAAATCCCTACACATAATACCTATTTGACACCAGCCAAGAACACAGTTTAGAAAATCGGCCCACTGTATATACAAAGGTTTAGTTCATCATGTACTGTGGCTTTGTACAATTAAGATACTTGTCAGCTAACATTAGCAATGCTGTAAGATAAACATGACATCAAACTTTAATCTGAGTGTTAAAGAAAACTGATGGCAGCTTCTAAAAACAGTTTTATGCTTCTGGGTGATGTCAGTTTATTATTATGCTCAAAAGCAGGAAGGAACAGTGACAAGCAGCCTCACACAGAACAACTAAATGGTGCAAGCAGAAAATAAAAACAAGCACACAACAGAACCAAGCCTCTATTCCACCACTTGCTTCTTCTCATTTTTTTTTTAACCAATGCAGTAACATAGACATTGGTTCATTATTTTAAAAAGTTTACAGTTATTTGTTCATATCTGAAAATAAAGTTACTGTGGAATGCTTTAGCATTAGTAGGAACATGGAAGTAGATTTTAGTCAATATTTTCATATGACAAAAGTATTACAATGCAAGGATGAACAGAATCCTAGTGGACAATCCCTCCCTTCAGCTATTTTGTAGCCTTTCCAGGTTTTCACCTAGCAAGATCAACACCTCTCCTAGCTTCGGATATCTTAATGAGGGTTCTAAGGGAGCTAAAGAGAAGGTTTTTCAACAAAGCAAGATGCTTGTGTGCACGTGTAGAAGGGCCCTCTTCTGGACGCTATGGGATATTACTTTGAAGAAGCTCTCACCTGCTACCCCAGCAGACATCAGGAATGTGACACAAGCTTAAATTAACTTGCTAAGTGTTCAGTGCCATATAGATATCTATTATGTAAAGCATGTACACCAGTAGCAGCAGCTCTATTTAAATACTGCACTGTTGGAAAACAGCAGAAGAAAATGACTTCAGGAAATGCAGTGCAGGCACAGTATTATCTGTTGTCTTTTGGTCACCTGAGAGAGATTGCCACCTCCATGACTGTTCTCAGGCTGATAAACAACAAGCTTTTAACGTGTTTGTGAAAAAAACCCAAAATTACAAAACTGCTATAGACAGAAAGGAAAGAAGAAGGATTTAAGACATATTCCTCTCATAACCAGCCTGTACTCACTTCTCCAGGCCACTCCAAGGAAAAGAACACTTCTTCTTCTCTTGAAATTGCAGGTCAGAAATCCTTCTTTGACATAAACATGTATTCTTGTATCACTGGGATGTGTTTTAACAAGATTGCTACAAAATTCATTTATTTTGAGAAATGGATGGGATATTTGACCCTGAATGATAATGATACATGGATCAAAGATATTTTAAGATAAAAATTAATCCCCACAACCTCTAAGAGGTCACGCATGTGTACAACATTCATCTTGATTCCATAGGAAACAAGATGCTGATTTCAGGGTGAAGGGATGAAGGAAGAAACTACCCTCTCCTCTACCTCCAAGCTGGTTAGGGCAAAGAGAGGATGTGCTGTGTAGAAGAACAAACTTCAAGTAAAACACGGGTGCAATAGGGGCATCCACATGCACCAGATGGAAACAGGCTCGGTGCACCACCCCACAGCAGAATCTCATCTCGAAAATCCAGGCCTCATCAAAAGCTCTGCAAACACTGCTCACTAAATGAGAGGAGATCTGCAGTCAGGCATGGATTTATTAGCAGAGATTACAAAGAAAGTTCCTGGCCCACATCACAGTAATTCCAGTTTAAGAGCTTTCATTCCCTACCTCTCCCCTATACAGGCATGACTGTCTAATAAAGATGGCAATTGCTTAAAAAAACGAAAACAAAAAACCCCTAACACCAACAAGAATGGGAATTGCTCCTTAAAAAAGGTAAAAGAAAATAAGAAATCCTGAACTACCTGGAGATACCAGTCACTGCTGAGAATTACTAGTCAAAACAGTTTTATAGGCAGCATGAGAACTGATCAAAGTAACTGAAATTCTTGGACTTCAGAGACTAAGGATTTCCAAACAAATTCTAACTTACAGTATTTTGTATCAGGGAGCTGAATGGCTACAACCTGAACACCAGGGATAAGTTTCACTTAACTCTACAGAGAAAATAACTTGTCAAAAAAATCTTAATTACACAATTTTTATTTGTTCTAAACACAACACTAAAATAGGTGTTAGAGATCTCTAATAAATAATGAAAAGGTGGAAGAGAAGGGGATGCTGAATGATAACGAGAAAATTTTGTTTTTCTTTAAATCTTGGCAAATATTAAGTGACATTCTAAAGATTTTTATTCATCTAGCATGCCCCAGTTTAGCTTCATTTAGTTTTTGTTTAAAAAAAAAAGTCTTCCTAGCCTTATCACTGCTTCCTACCACTCTACATCTGGTGCTGGACAGTAGCTATAGAAACCACTTGTACTAATGTTATACAGCTATAAACAAAATGGAGCAGTTACCAAATCGGGGACAACAGGGTCATATATCCAGCAACAGACACTGCTAAATTCAGTAGGAAAAATTCTACACGGGTAACAGCTCTGGAGTGATCATGTGACATGGAAATGCTTGACCCATTCAGCAGGGTGGGTTTGTGTGCCTGGTGCTTCATAGCCCCTTTCTGGACAGTCATCTGCTCAGAGTCTGTCCTTCAGTCAAATTTTCTGTTTCATCTTAACTGCATAATTTCTAGGCATCTCTCTTGGCATTAAAAAAGTGGGATGCCTCACAGGAAGGGAGGAACATAGGGCTCTGGGCTGAGGCTGCAGTTGCCCCTACCCCACCCACCCTGGGTTTTGGGGTGACAGTGTGCACATGTGCTACGGGGAAGGCAGGAGGGGAGTGTGCATTTTGGAGTGAATGCTGTGCTGGGAGGAACAGTGGCAAAAGTTGTCTGAAATGGTAATTAAAAAAAACAAACAACTCCTCTGCTTATATTGTGCACATTTGTCGGAAAAAGCCTAGTCATATCAATGCTGAGTTCAGGAAGAAACCTTTTCCAGTTGGCACAATTTCACTTTACACTTAGAAAGAACAGATTGGATGCTTACAAGATAGTGAGCTATACACCATGTTTGCGAGGTTTTTAATTTAACATATGATCTTCATGCTTATGATTTCTTATGATAGATCAATACTTCACCTAGACATACACACTTTTTGCCTTCACTTTGGTCTCCTTTTTATTACAAACCATTCCAATCAAATTGCACCACCAATTTCAGCAACTGACTGAATTCATCTTCAGTTAAGAGTTTATTTAAAGTGGTAATAGTGAAATCAAAATTTGCTGTGAAATCTGCAATTCCTTATTGGTGGCAAACACTGGGGAAACCCAAGAACTGCATAATAACAGTAACATGATTTTGTAACATTTCTCAGCCACTTGCAAGTGCTGCACTAAGCTGAATTAAAAGGCAATTGAGGGTCTGTTCCAAACCAGTTTACTGAAGCAGACAGGAACTGTCCGGAAACATAAATGTTTGGCATATCCATAAAAATCCACTCTTTCATTTAGGAAAAACAAAAGCAGACAAAAGTGTAATTATTGAATTTTATGATCATATCTGGTGAATCAGAAATATCCAATTCAAAGGTTCCTCAGGATATTAAGACAGGAAAAAACATGTTCCACGTAAGGGACACTGGGGTGCGGAATTCTTAGATACCAAAACAAAGTCCTAAACACCATGCAGGAAGTAGCTAAGGATTCAACATGCATTTTATTCTCTAGACAAGTTTTGCATCATCAGAAACCATACACAGGTTCTGGTATCCTTAAATTATCTAACAGACATCTGGAATACTGAATGTAAGCACTTGCACGCTCTTATCTAAGCAGCAAGCCTGCCAACTAGTGTCAGGTGCTCAGAGCTAAGCATTTCCAGACACGAACCTGTCAAACCCTGTCCTGAAGAACAGGTGATGCACGAGAGGAGAGTAACAAATGACGCAAGTCTGTTTGCAGAAAGGTGGATATATTTTCTAAGTTAGAATATGTTACCCTACAGCACTGGTAGCAATAAAACTGCTGTCAAAAATCTCCCGGAACACCCTGAGACACACATGTCAAAAACTTTTATCATCCACTCTCCTGGTTTCCTGCTGGTGATGTTGGCAGCTCTGAGGCTGAACTCCACACAGAGTGTTTATAAAAGTTCAGGTGTTGCTTGAGAACTGCAGTCACCATGAGCATTATGAACGCAGCACTGAAACCCGGCTGTGTCATTAGTGCAAGCACCACACAGACACAGCAGCCTCTGACTGTACCTCCTGTCATCTGAAACAGCTCTTCCAGCTGACAAGGAATGTACTAAAAACACTTGCTCACTGAGGGCATTTTCATTAAGAATTTGCCTCACATGTGTTTATCATCTCTTTTAACAGTATTAAGTGAGAGAAGTAGCAAGAATGGAAAGGAGACCTGAATGCAATATTCCCTGGTCCTCAGGAGAGGCACTTGGTGTGTCACAAAACAAAAACAGAAAAAAGAGCCAGTGTGCTTTGCTGTACTTGTCACAACTTCAATATTATTTCAAAAGTTAAAAATGTACCACTCTAAAGATGAAGTAACAGAATTAAAGGTTTTCCTGTACTGCAAGACCCACAAAGATATTTAGTATTTACTTGGGCATCCTGATACACTTTGAAATCAATGGAAACCTGGGCATTAAGGCAAAGCTTCTGTGGATGGGAATCACAAGTAATTGTAAGTTCAAAGATCTTTTTCACACTATCAAGGGACTTTTATGGGATGAAGAGTTTACCAAAAACTGAGAATAAAAAGGAAGAAACCAAAACCAGAACAGTCCCTTAAATCACTGCTCAATTTTACAAAAGCTCTAACTCTGATCATAAAAACCAAAGTGTGACAGAAACAAGGATCAAATGCTGAATAGCACGAACTTGTCACGAACACAACGGCTACTTTTTTACACAATATATAATCAAGAATTCAAGCTTACCTTGAATTCTTTCACCTTTTCCATGGTTATGAGGCGCCTTGATGTGTGGCTGGAAAGCATCTGCTCACAGTTGCTAATAAGTTTCAGGCATGGATGGCGGGGAATGATCTCTTCTGTATATCTGGAAGAAATAAACATCCATAGTGCTGTAGGCTCATGAAGTGGAAGACTTGCATCTGAAACAAAATTCTTACAGACTCTTCACAAAAAGGTTCACAGTAGAAAGTTGTTAAGCACTTTAACCTGATTAAATAAATCCAGATATTGGTGCTCCAGAGTTTTGACATCATATATTCCAATCATCTTGACATGCAGTGTGTAGAATATATTAAAACCTCACATTTTCTGCATGTACTTAAATGAGGTTAATGTATGCACATACAGGCCTGCCTGCATAATTCCAAATAGAAAATATCTCAGTCAACCAGGAATAATAACTTATCCAGTCAGAGCTGTGATTTTAAAAACATATTCCACAGTCAACATACATGAAGTTGCAAGAATAAGAGACTTTACTCTGGCCCCCTAAAAGGAGTTCATTACACTTCAATTTCAAATCTTACTAAGCCAGCTCTAATTAGACAGTGACATTCTTGAACTTCAAAATTTGGTGTTTCAAATTTATCTCGTTATAATTACTTTTTCTAATGGCAAAAAAAAAAAAAATCCACTATTGTTTAACATCAGATAAGTTTAATTATAGGCTAATGTTGCTACTATCTATAGAAGCAACGGTTACGGGGTTTTAAATGCCCCATTTCATAAGCATACTATTTTCTATATAGAAAGTGCTTTCTCTAGATTGCTTTCAATCCTTCTATTTCTCCAAATACTGAAAGAGAAATTTAAAGACTTAAGAGCTTTGCATGGGACTACAGCAGCAAGAAGTATTGACCTAGCTAGTATGATAAACAGGAGATGAGATATCCTTCCTATATGCTGAAACATAGATCAGTCATTTATTCTTAGCTCTTGTAATAAGCTTTCTTGTAATAGTTGCTAAAAGGTGACACAGAAAATGGGTTCTGGTATTGTTAGGGACTATGATTTTGTACAAAATGCCTGCTCTTATGATTCTCCAATGTTTGGGGGTCAACAGATAAAAACGCATAACTGAACAACTTAATGCCTATGACTTGAATTTAAAAGGTACAAAGGAGGAGCTTTACATTTTTCCTGTAAAGAGGTGGATTTTCTGAATGAAAGTAAAGGTGCTGGTCTGGAAAAAAGGGAAGTCAAATATAACAGCTTAAAATAGCATCCATCTAGGTGCTGGTAGAAAACTTGGCATTTCTTAAGATAACAGAGAGCTGTTAAACAAGTAACTCAATCCCAAATACAGATCTGGAAATAAAAAACCCAAACAGTACCGCCTCTTTGCTTTCCTCCAAAATTTCCAGATCACAAAACTACCTTTTGGTCACTTCTCACATAGAAACAAGTATCTGCTTCTACTAGGTGAAGTCAGAACATGCTTTTGACAAAGGAGAATAAAATTAATTCTCAACTACTTTTTCTATTACACGAGACTTTTGATGCATCTAGTAACTCCAAACTGTCTCTTTCTCTTACAAAGGTAGGCACTCTGCCACAACATTTTATAAGTTTCTGTCCATAATCATAGGGAAGGCTGACTTTAATGGAATTAGAAGAATTTGGACTCAACAATGAATTTAATGTCAGATCGAAAGAGTAAACTTTGGAGTGAGATGCTATCTTGCAGAAGGAGAGATCATTACCAGTTTGTTACAAAGCCTTTTCTGTTAGCATTAATGAATGTATTTCTACATTCTTTCAGGTAAAACTCAGAAACATATCAAGTACAAAATACAGAAGCAATGATTTTAACAGATATCCAATTCAATACAGTTTCGACTTTAATTTAATTTAATATACAAAGATCTCAAAAAATGAAACTCAAGGCAGGTGCTGCCAACGGATATTTGATAATGCAACATCTTAGTAGAAAGTATCTTCTCCCCACTGAATTGCTTTAATGCCCCATGTTCATTATTACAGCTGAAAATAAAGTGACAATCCTACTATTCTATGCTAATCCTAGCAACTTTAGTATTTCAATTCATAGTAGGATGTACAAATTCACTTTTTAAAAGGCAACTCAACTAGACCTCCCCAAAACAGCAACTATAGTTGATCCCCAATGTGCAGTTCCCGAGTTACTGGAAGTGAAACACTTTACACTGCTGTAGTAAGGAAGCGTGCTTTTACCAAAGTTCAATGAGCAGACAGAAAAGCTCTGCTATCTTGATGAACAAAATAAATTCAGTAATTCTAAAGAGATTTCATTGACATGAAAATCAGCTATAATACTAGGAGTGGCATTCATTGCTTTGTCTGTGAATTGTTTTATGAGAAAAAAGGCCTACGATACCAGTTCTATCATTTACTAAAAAATGCAAATTACTAAGTGCACTCTCCTGTTACAGAAGCATGTAACAGAAATGGCTCCTTTTGATTTCCTAATTTTCAAAACAGCATGTGGTGCATAGGACTATCGCAAGCCATTTCCATGGTGAAACCAAGGACAACCACCACTTTATATAACAGAATAGTTTGACTGTCCATAGAAATACATGACACTGTAGAAACTACCTTCAGAGCACATCTGTATCTGGAAGACACCTTGAAATAGCTACTGTACATCAACTCCTCGCTTTACAGTGAAAAATTTTTACAAAAACAAAACAAAAAACCCCCTCAAACCTAATCTAAAAGATGCTGAAACAAGGCATGCAAACAGCTGTTTTTCCTTATAAACTCAGTTCTGATCGCAGGCTGCACTACTGAGCAGACAGGATCCTGCAACCTCTCTGCTGGCCTCTCTCCTCCCTAACAGGGCTGCTCCCAGATGCTTCCTGCCTCTCACTGCCATCTCTTGGTCATTTGACTTTTGTTTCTCAGCAGAAAGCTAAATCAGCAGTGCCAAACCCCAAAGAAGCAAGGATGATTTTTACACACCTCTAGCAACTACTCTAGCAGAAACACATACTAATACCAGCCTTGCTTCTACTGTCTTAGAAATCTATCTGCACCTTGAAAGCCTAACTTTTTAAGCTTAAACCTCAACCCACTGGACATGCATTTGCAATGACAGGCAAAGGCACTTTCTGTTTGGTAACCGTGAGGAATTATCTCCATTCAAAAGCTTTGTTACAAAATGTGGTTTCTCTCATATAAAGTTTTAAAATACGAGGTCTGGGCACTACTCTTAAGTGCTGGTACTAGGGAAGCTCCAGCTGTACAATGTCCCAAAGGAAAGCACAGTGAGAATGCAGCATCCATTCTGACACACGACACAGCAGAAAGCAACAGTACATACTCAGGCCTGTATATGGGCAGCCAGTAAACCAGTCTTCCTCCCATCACCAGATACTCCGCCGCAAACTTCAAGAGGTCAAAAAAGATGTCACTTAGATGGTAACTGGATGAAACGAAGAAGTGATTTTCTGTGCTAAACAAAAAATGTGCAAGTGTAAGCAAACACAAGAGCACAGGTAAAACCTAGATTTTTAATAATAATAATAAAAAAAGAAAAACAATACACTGAACCACAAAAGCACTGAGCTTTGCAAAGCTACCCAGGACAATCCAGGAATACAACTTCTACCATGAGGAATGCAACTTCTCAAGTTCCCCCCTAACTGTCTCTTTGACTTCACATGTATTAAAGATGAGTCTAAACATCCATAGCTATGTTGGCAATAGTTATTTTGCACAGCATCTTTCTAAAGGAATTAAAGTCAGAAGGCAAGGAAGGCCAGGCAGTGGAGGTGCAGTATCTCTGAAGAGAAAGGAGCAGTGGAAAAAGCAAAAGAAAAGAGGTTAAGGTAAAATTACAGGTATTCCATTTTAGAGTGATTTTGCAGCCTGCAGGGACGAAAGAGAACTTTCTGAGAATGGGAAATACAAGGCAATGGTGGCTCACAGAGGTGAGAAATAGGATTCAAAATCTGAACGTACATAAAAGATAAGGAGGGAGAACAAAATCGAGAAGATTTGAAAGTGACACAGTGGTTTTGCAAACAGAACAAAATGGGTTTTTCTTCTTTAATTATAATTGCTAACCATTTTTTAACTGCTGACAGCCAACCAAGAAGTAATCAATATTCTAAAACTGCAACTGGGTTTCCATTAAGACATTTATATTGTACAACAGACAAGATAGCTTCCCTACCTTCTTTCAACTGACTTAACTGTTTCCTTTTGTGACCCCATTCTGCGAGGAGCTTCTCTGATACCATATGGTGCTAGACAAAGCAAAAGCAAAATGCAGACATGAGAACCTCATCCTTTGTCCAAATAACATACAATTACATCATACACACACAACAGTGCACAAACTGTGGCTTATACAGGGTTAAAAGAAAAAAAAAGGAAAGCTTTTACGAAGTAAAAGTCAGTAAGGGAAATTTCTTCAAGATCTATTGAAAGTTTCTTACTCCAAAAAGAAAAGTTATTTTAAAACTCTTTCAAAGAAGTCCCTTCAGCTGTAAGAGCTTCTAGCAGCCTACACGTCTGCTACATGACAAAGGACAATGCTGTATTGTTTGTTGAAAGATATTCCTTAGATTTCCAACATGTGATAAATAATCTCATCCTTTTTTGCTTGACAGACACAAATATGTCCCCTATAGCACTTAACTAACCTTTTTCAACATGAAATTGAGTATATCGGAATTTCTTGTCAGCACCTTACACAAATGGTAATAAGAAGAACCAGAGAAGGCTTTTTCTCATGCGTTTTATGCACATTTCTAATAGCATAACATACTTACTTCATATTCAAAACATCTGAGTTTGTGAAACTTGTTTCAGCATCATAGAAGTACCAATGTAACCATTGCAGAAGTTTTACAAATTGTTTCAGATTCAGTTCTAAGTCCATATTAATATTCTACACTGTCTTGTTGCCAAACAGGCCAAATAAAAATTAGCAAGCAACCCACAAAGAAAAGTAACACTTCCTATTACTAATTAATATGAAGGTGTCATTGTAAAAGCCAGCAGTTGAGATCAGAAATTGCTGTATCAAGGTCTTTCATTTATTCCCTTAGTTTCTTTTCCCTCTCATATAAGACAAATGGTGTTTAGTAAATGGGTTTCTAAAAGAGCAGAGCATCCTTTCAAACTGCTCCTGCTTCCAGTAGCTAAGTGTATTGGAAACACATTAAAATTTCTCTTTGGAAGCATTATATTGAGCACTTAACACAAGTCTCCAGAAGTCCATCAGAGACGCATGGCAGACTCCAATGTGCTGCCAACAGCAATACAGACCATTCTGATAAGAAGTCTCTACGCATCAATCATGTTATGCTTTTACTGAAGGAGACTTCTTCAAAGGATGATTTTAAGCCATATTCATTTCCGCTGGTGAACATAACATTCTCTCCACAGAAGAAATTGTCTTTGCCAGCTATGTTACACATTTATAACTATCCTTAAAATAAATGCAGAGATGTCAAATGCAGATCCAATTTCTACAGTGCTGCTCCCAACAATCATCTTTGGAAACACAGAAGCTGCAGACCTGAGCACTCATCCAGACACTTAATAAATGTACACAAGCAATAATGTTTTAGTCAGTGTTACTGGGCAACTAAAGGCAGTAATAAACTCACGGTCTGTAATGATTGCATCAAACAACATCCCTTTTCTCCATACTGGTCTTGAAGAATCAGCAACGAGTGCATCGAGGTAGTATTTCTCTAAACCATACTGTCGGAGATTAGCTCTGATATTTTCATCTGGCCCTCTCCATTTCTGGTTCTTTCTGCTTGCCTTGCCTGAGAGGGGAAGGGGAATGGAAAGGGGAAAAAAAAAGCATACTCAACAAGAAACTATTATATAATAAAAGCTCTCATCTACTGTACCATTTAAATTAAAGGAAAATAATTGAATGTCACCAAAAAACCTGTCAAAAGTACTTGCAATAAACTTCACAAGTAGAAAGGAAAAATGAAAATACATGAGAAAAGTTCTGCTGCATCATCTGCATGGGGTGTCAAAGAACACATTTACAAAAATGTTAGTTTGCAAGATGCTCTCTCCATCCACCAGTCACAATCCTGTTCACTAGGTCAAATATAATTTGCATATTTGCAGAAAAGTAAGAATGAGATTAGGGTTCCTGGGTTAGGTTATGAGGAGCTTCCCACATCATGGGTTAAAAGCACGCACACTTGTGGTAATTATTATTTGAAACTTTGTTTTGGTCTTCATTATTTTCTAAAAATATTTTCTGCTTAAAAATAAGATAATATCTTAAGTAGCATACATGTAAATTGGTGAATAAAACAAGTGCAACCAAATAAATCCTGTGAAGATTAATGTTGCTTTAAAATCTACTAAGTATCATCTGCTACCATCAGTATTCTTAAAATCCAGAGAGTAAGATTTCAGTGGCTTAGAAATACGTAACATACCTAATCCATGGATTGTGTTGTAATCTATATCAGTACCACACACATATGCCCCAAAATGTGCTGAGGAGATCAGAAGGCCACCTATACAGGGGAGAAAAGAGAAAAAGTATTAACTTCTGTAATAATGTTATCTGTGCTAGGATTTTTTTCCTCAGCACCTTCAGGAGTGTACACCAGCAGCACACTAGACCCAAGGGAAAAAAAAAACAAAACAAACATTAAAAAAAGAAGTAAAACTATCAACCAGTTAGAGTCACTATGTAATTACAATCAGACATAATAACACTAAGCCCTTTGTCTCCTACACATGATTTTCCTTGTCTTGCTATGCCCTGTGTCACTCCTCATCTCTGGAGACTGTTAAGGAGTTTTGTTTATGGTTTTCTGTATTTTAAAGTAGTAAGATCCTTTAATCATTGCATGAACCAAAACTTTTGATACTACTTTGCAAGGAGCAGAATTTCAAATTATTGTCAAACAATTTGAAAAATCATCACCAAACAAATGGCAGTTCTGCTGTGACTGTTCTCAAAGCCAGTTTCTTTAACTGGCTAAAAATCAAACTTGCATATGGTGGCCATTGTCATGTTGTAAGAAACAATGGCCAAGAGCCTTACAAATGTAAGTATCTCCAATGTAAACATAAATATAAAACAAGTTTCTGTAATTGTTCTGAAGAGTGAAAACTACATACAAATGCATTTTTCTGTGAGTAGGCTGCCTATTTTGTCAGTAGTTTTGCCAGTGAACTTATTCTGTAATAAAATCACTTTTAAAAATTACTGCTCTTGCAACCTGCCTTCCTAATTAAAAAAGAAAAAAACACTCTACCAAAAAAAAATATGATTTCCCCTTGAAACTGACAACATCTGAACAGCCCACAGAAAAGCATAAATGACATTATCTCTTTAACAGCTTGCAAATGAAACAATGGACAGACTGGACGAGATGACCAGATATCTGTGTGGTCAAATTATTAATAAAGAGGTCTGTGGCTACCAGAGTGATGTAGAACAGAACAGCAGCTGAGAACAAGGCTGTGAATGCCACTGATGTCAACAGTCCTGCTCAATAAAGGGAATGACTGCTGCAAGATGAAGGGCTGACAATGTGCAAGCTGGCTGAAGGGGGTGACACCAGTTGTCCTACTCACCAGGAGCATGGAAAGAAACATCTCAAGTGGCTGCACTGTCCTGAGCCACCCACTGAGCACCAGCAAATCCCTAAGGTGCCCTGTGTGCACCAGAAAACTTCTGCACCACATGGTAACAAACTCTACCAAAACCAAAGGTGAGTGAGAACAAAAAAACGTTTAAAATTCCTCTGCTTTTACTTGTGAAATGGATCAGGGAAAAACAAGGTTACTCACCCCAAAGGAATCACCCATTTCCCATCTTGGCTGCAATCCCTCAGAACAGATGGGCAGTACATCCAGAGGGTCAAGACAAATTTAGTTAGCCCTGACCCCAAGTATGGCATACCACCCAGTCCTATAAAAAAAGTAAGAAGAAAGTCCTTTGCCCATCTAAGAATATTTTTAATCACAGGCAAAAAAAGAAGCTTGGAAATCATGAATTTACAGCTTTTAATAAATCTCAGCTTGTACTAGTTCAATCGTGTTCACACGGAAGGGGTGTGAATACTTAAATACTCTTACATGGCCATCCCTTTGATCAGTATATGAAACAGATGCATACAAAGGGTTAATCAGGGAATCACTCTGTCCCTGGTGACTTGCAGCAGAACAATGATGGCACAGCACTTCATGCCTTTCTATCACACACTATTCCTCCACCTCTTCAGCACAAATGAGGTCTGGTCCTCCAGGATGTCAAAGCAAAACATCCTGTCATTTGCAACTACGCAGTATCACAAGTATCTTCCAAAAGTACCATCAACAAGACTACTGAGATAACCTGAACTGACTGTCTAGGACGAAGCACAAAATATTCAGGTAAAAGACTTGATTTATTCTTCCAGAAGCTTCCAGGATTCCTTCTGCCCAACACTAAGGAAAGAATATCTAAACAGTTTACGGAAGTTAAAAATACAGTCTTGGCCATTCCAATTCTGCTCGACAATAAAAAGGGGAATCGAGTTTCCTAAAAGCCAGCCTGGTCAAAGAGCACTTTATATTTCAAGGAAAAATGCCAATTGTCCATTCTTACACTAATGTGAAAGACTTGTGATTTGGCTTATGCAGCAAAAACCAGTTTGTTTCCAACAACCAAGAGCCATTTTGCAAGGCCATTCTGGTTTGGTACTATTCACCTATCCAGTGTAGAAAACCAGGCAGAAACACAGCCAGGTAACAAAGTTGCACCAACAAAGAAATCTGAACTGCAGTTCTTTAAAATGCTCCTTGGATCCTGAATATATGTTTTTCCAAACCCATCAGCTCAAAATCACCGTATCACTCTCAACTCCAAACCACTTCCCAGAAACCCCAGTGACTGGGCACTGTTGCACTGACAATCCTGAACATCTTCTGAAGGTCCTCAAGAGACAATTGAAATTCCTGGGGTCTACTCAATAGAAGTAAGTGTAAAAGCCACTGTTATTTAGTCATAAATACACTCTACTGACAAATGGCATGCCACCCAGTATCTGTAGTGTCCGCTTTAATCTCTAGCCTTTATATTACAAATATCTAGCAAAAAAATTTTTAAAATTGTAATTCAAACCACTAGACGATTTGGGGAGAATTATGTATATGTTACCTTTTGAACTGAAACACAACATTTATCTTGAATTTCTATAGCTTCATCATTTCTATGTGATTTTTCTTCTGTCTTTACCCTTCCTTTTTATTTTTCTTCAATTCTCACTCCCAAGAAAAAGAACGCTCTCAGAGACTTTTTTTTTTGTGATTTAAGTTAGTAGATTTTTTTGTGATTAAGTAGCAGATAGTAAGACAAAAAGACACAGACGCCAAAATGAAATCAATTGCTAAGAGGTAAGTAGAGGAATTTCCTGACCCTTTCAAAGGACAAGCACAAGGAAGACAAGAAAATTTCATAAGATATTATTATGCATGAAAAAAATCAGGTCATATATGAACAAAAATTTAAGACAAGAACACAGAGTTCACCAAACCCTTCTGTTTCTGAAAATATTATATCCGTGCTCTGTTTTCTATGGAACAGAAAAGACACATGCTAAGAAGAATTTATCCTACTAGTGACCCTACTAGTGTTGTCTTCTCTCTGCCTAACTTCTCTGCAGTAATTTTTGCAGAGAATTTTCTTCATCTTCTCACTAATGTAAGTCTTTTTAAATCTATGCACCTCACATGTGGTCACCTTGATTAAAGTTTAGCAACCTGAACATGAGTCAGCAGTGCCCTGGCTGCCAGAGGGCCAGCTGCATCCTGGGGTGCATCAGGCACAGCATCGCCAGCCGGGCAAGGGAGGGGATGGTCCTGCTCTGCTCTGCACTGGGGCGGCCTCACCTCGAGTGCTGGGGGCAGTTTGGGGTGCCACAATATAACAAAGATAAGAAGCTATTAGAAAGTGTCCAAGGCAGGGCAACAAAGATGATGAGGGGCCTTGAGGGGAAGCCATCTGGGTAGCAGCTGAGGACACTTGGTCTGTTCAGCCTGGAGAAGGGGAGACTGAGAGGACACCTCAGTGCAATTTACAGCTTCCTCGCGAGGGGAAGAGGAGGGGCAGGCACTGATCTCTCCTCTGTGGTGACCAGGGACAGGACCCGAGGGAATGACCTGAATCTGTGTCTGGGGAGGTTTAGGTTGGATATTAGAAAAAGGGGAACAGGCGCCCCAGGGAAGGGGTCACAACACCAACCTGACAGAGTTCAAGAAACATTTGGACAATGCTTTCAGGCACATGGTATGATTCCTGGGCTGTCTTGTGCAGGGCCAGGAGTTGGATTCTGATGATCCTTGTGGGTCCTTTCCAACTCAGGATACGCTATGGTTCTATTCTAGGATTCTAGGTCAGAAACACAGCCTTTGCTACATTTTTGAAGAAACTACTACAGGTAGCTTAACACAAGATATTCTGCTGTAATTATACAGCACAAGCTGACACAATAGATCAGCTGTTTCACGTACAGCTGAGTTTCCCTGAGGCAAAAAGTACTTCTATGCCATGCACAGCAATAGGTGGAATAAAAGCTCCCCCTCCTGGCTAAGATAAGAAAAGTTCAGCTGGGGAAGGGTATCTCGTGTGAGCAGTATTATCCTGAAGACAGGCTGTAGTGGCACAACAAAGTGCTCCTCCTAGAATGCTATGACCTCACTATTGCTGTGTTGTGTTGCATGACCAGAAGTGCCCTCAGCACTCCCCTAAAGAGCCAGCTCTAAAATGCTACTCTTTGTAATATCCTGAAAGTGACTGCAGGAAGTGCTTTAGCCAAATTCCAATTCTTGGTCACTTTGATCTTAAGCAGTCCATGACACACGTGGATTGGTGTTTAAGCCACATGGCATAAAACACAACAGTGAAGACAGACGTTTTAGAAGTGCAAAATAAACTGTTTACATCTTTGGAAGTTGGTCTCCTTCCCCCAAAATCCCTTTCAGGTTAACAAACCATTAATTTTATAAACACCATTTTGCCTTTGGTATCACCTCAAATGTTGGGCACCATGGTGCCATGACACCAGGTAGAAGAGTAGTGCAAGTACTAAGACAATCTACCAGTTTTTCCCACCAGTTGAAAAAATATAGATATACCTGTTCCAACAAATGGATCATATACAATGTCATTGGGTTTTACTCTCCCATGGTTTGCCATGATGAAAGAGAGGCAGGCATCCATGCTCGTATTTCCAATAAAGTGTCTCTTCTTTACACTGTAGGACTCGATGAGTTCTCTTTGGCCATCTGCAATCTGTTGAAACATTTAAAATCCCTTTGAGGTCCTGGATACAAGATCTAAACAGACATGCTAACAGACTTGCTTAAGTGACACCATCCAAAACCAGGTAACTTCACTTCGTAACACATCATCTTGCTTTCTGACGTCTGAAAATATGACAGACTTCTTCCCAAGCAACAGATATCTTGGTTCAACACCTGGGTAAATTCTTCAAGACAGAGGTTAAAAATATACAAATATTTTAGAGAGAAAATCCTTTCAAAGAAATTACAATTAGAGTAACTTTGCTATTATTCTAAGTATCAGAAAAATAATTCTTGGCAATTCAGAGTTAAAAGGATTTCAAAAATATGAGGATTAGAAATGCATGTTAACACATGCGTGCACACACACACACGCATGCTTAAGGTCATACGGAATTTCTTTATTCACTGGCATTTCTGTCCCACTCAAAATCTAAATTTAGGATAGTGCTGCCAGATGAGAATTTAAGGGAAAAGTAAACAAAGACCAAATGCTAGCATTTTTACATCAGACTTCCAAAGTATGTTGGAGAACACCAAAGCAATCCAGAACAAAACACATTCAAACACTATCCAACATTATCCCCTCCACCTCTGCTCAGCATCAGTCTTACTGAGTTAACAAAATACACTTCCCTATTTTTTCAGGTTGGTTTACTCATTTTTAAACACTTCAGGAATTCAGCACAGATGGGACAACAGCTGCAATGTTTTGCAGCATTGCCACAACCCAGGGTGCTTGCACATTAATCACAGGCATGGAGAATACTCACAGGCCCTAATAGGTCACTTGAATCTCTAACTTCCCTGTACACAAGCCACTGACCATAGGTGTACAACCTCCGCAGTGGTTCTCCCTCCTTCCAGCTGTCCTTCACCCAGGACATTGCAAGCACATATTCCCATCAGTGGCTAGTGCCATTCTGGGAGATATCCTTTAAAGAGCCACTTTTCCTCACAAAACCATAAAAGATCAGATCCAATGTCCTCAGGATATCCTAATAATGCAGCAGGTTTAGAGAGCATATGGCCAACAGGCAATAACACTTGTAGTAAAGACCACAGATGACAGGTGCCAGACTGTTTTTGTCCTTGGTTCCTTCTGCACTGTCAGTGTTCCCTCAGGCATGTACCTGCCTGTGGGCTGGCCTCACTGATGTCCAAAGCCTCAGGAATCGGTCTGCACCTTTCCATGGAGGTGCCTGTCAGGATCACTTGAAGCACTTACAAAATACTCCAGTGAGGCTGATGCCACTCAGCAGGGCCACAAGCCATCTACAGTTCCGTACATCTTTCTATCTGTTTGAAACAGGTGCTTTCAGCTGCAGCTGGGACCAAAAAAAATGTAACAAACCACCCCAGCTGTGCAGTCTCACTGCTGTGCTGAGTTCTCTCAGTGGATGGCAAGACAAAGGTGTGTTCCCAGGTAAAACTTCATGTTTTTCCACCTCTAAATTTTTCCGTAAAGCCACTTTTTCCTAGTCACACTAAGGACTCCCAAGACTTGCTTCAGAGTATTATGCAATGACAGATTCAGGCAATTGTATTTTCTGCTTCTCTTAAAAGTCAAAACATTTTTTTACATTTAAACTGAAGTACACTCTCCTGAAAATACAAGCTTGTAAGAACTGAAGCAAGCATGCTCACGCACCCATCTACCAAAATACAGATGAATGGGCTCTTCTGGAACATCGTTTGGGTTCATTCCATAATCTTCCAAAATCCAAAAGATGTGTTCTGGATTCTTTAAATTTACTTTTCCTTTGAATGGCAGAAATTCAAGGGCCTATACAATAAGGAAAAACAGAGTCAAAAAAACCCCCAGGCTCAAATTTTTTTAAATAGGTACCTTCCCCCTCAAGAAAAATAAACCATAAACAAACAAACAAAAAAAAACCAGTAAAAAAATAAACCACAATTTCACTTGTGAGAAACTGTATATTAGTATCAAAAAGTACACTCAATTTTCTCTGGATTTTTGAAATGCCTTTCTTGTAAGCAAAAATAGCTCAAATGATTAAAGATTAGAAATCAGGAACCATAACACTTTTTATTAACTGAACAGAACACAACTTTAGAGGAAATTAACCATGCATATTAATTATGCAATTTTCAAGTTATTAAAACAACACTGATGATGAAAAATGAGATGTGAAATTTCAGTGACGTGCAGCTACAGCAACTTCCATACTCAGCATTATTTCATGTACACAAAAACTGAACAAACAGGGAAGAATAGCTACTACTAATATAGATAATTTCAGTCTCTGTAAATGAAGTAAACTGAATAAAATAGCTGCCAAAACAGAATGTGGAAGAGCAGAAATAAACAGTAATCTGGAAAAATTTCCTAACTGAAATACTGATATAGTTAGGAGGAGAGCACAAGTACAGACAAGAGCATGATGACAGGAGATCAGCACACAATCCACAGCTTGCACCTGAAGTCACTTGTTCCACATTCTGCAACAATAAAAGCCTAATAAGGAGATCAAGTAGCAGATTTTCTAAAATTCTAGCAACTAACTCTTGCCACTTGAATCTTACAGTTTTCAGCAATAAGCTTCAGCTTCCCCAGCACACTGGGCTGAAATCAGCAGTGATATTTGTTTGGCTTTGTAGATGCCTTACACAGTTGGTTTAGAGGGAAAAACAAAGAAGTCATGAATTTTGAGGGAATGTTAATTTGGACACAAAAATCTCATTTAGGCCTGATGAGACATAAGCCACAAACTTCCTTAAGATCTTCAAGAAACCTAAAATATGCTGATAGCACGGAATAAGAACAACATGAATAGATTGAACTAAACAAAGATTTCTTAACAATTTACTTACATCAATCTTCTTTATTTTCTGTGCTTGGGTCAGCGTTTTATTAAATGTATGAATATGTACTTTGTAAGTAGAGTCTGACTGTAGATATGGAAGCTGAAAGAAAAAAAGGGCAAAGACATTTTAATTACTACAGATGCAGTGCTATTCAGTGGGCTTAAGGAACCATATTATCCAGATTCTTTATATGTATACCATCTTGGCTGTTGGATAGTTCTTCAAAGATGCATACAGCTCCCCTGCAGATCTTCCATGGCCCCACAGTTCAAATATAGACCTGAAATTACAAAGTTTTTGAGACTGCAGTCACACAGAGCAGGGAAAATGCCTTCCAGACACTTATTCCTTTTAACCTTCTTGGCCAATGTATTTAGGCTTTACTTCATGGAGTATTCAAGTGTGGCATTTAACTCTTGGCAAATGTTTTCATTTTTGTTTGTAACAGGGACAGGCTTATTTTTAATCCTAGGATAATATTCCACTGGTGCTGTTCTTTGGTAACATGTTCCAAAAGTTTCAGAGCTTTTCATACTGATTAGCAGTGCAATGGAGGTGCTCCAGTGACCTCATTCTAAAACTAACACCTCCCCACAGCCAGCAGTAGGACAGAAAAATAAGCCATGGGCTAGTTATGCTTTCCACATAAAATCAGCATACATCAGCTGAGAGAGCACGGTGTGCAGAACATCTGCAAGCTGTTTTGTCACATTTTACTCAGTTGCCTGCAGCTGCTTTTTGAAGTGCAATGCTCCATTCTATAGGCAAGAGTGGAGAGCCCAAGTCATTGTAGGTAAAACTGAACATCTGAAACCACAAGCACTCAACAGTGACTATGCAAGACTCTGCAGAGGGGCCCAAGCTCTGAAGAACACAGCACAGACACCACAAATTTAGCATGGTCAGAGAGACATAACACATCTATGCTGCTTCTCATCCTGAACCATTCCTCAAGGCCCCTCTCACGTGCCTCACTGGAAAGCACATTATTCAGACACCTCTAAAAAGGACCAGCTGGAACAATCACTCTCCAGCATATTCCTGTGCTCCTGAATTTCCCAGAAGCTACTTCTATTGCAGCAGTCAGGGCTGAAGGCTCAGATGCCAGCACTACGGGAGAGTGACACAACCCTTCCCTACCAAGCATGATTGTTGGTTTTCACATATCACTGGTTTTATCTTTTAATTCCATATGTATTTTAGAACAAGCCACTAACTCAACATTATACAAGGCACATAAAACATGAGTGACACTAAAAGTACTGTCTCTGTAGTGAAGAACACCATTTTGAGACCCTGAATTGATCATACACTGAGTAAAGAGGACAGGCATGCTACATAATCAGTCCTACAGGAGTCCTACAGGCTCCAGTAACACTTTCTCACTTCTAGAGGGAATCAGAGACTCTTTATTTTACGACTCCATGTGAAATTAATATTTGCCATAATAGAACAAAATTCCACTGCTTATGTTATTATCGACCAGATTTTTCATCTCTTACTTTGCACATACTGTCCGCTTCATTAGTCCCCTTGCCATCTCCTCTGAAGGAATATTGAGAATCCAAAATGGAGACTGCAATCAAGAGAAAGCAAGTGATGCAAATACCTGGCTGGAGGATGTCACATGAATTACACAACTATACAATTCTGTTCTGTAAAAACAGAACATGCATACTGAAGACTAAAAAAAAATTAATAAAAAATACATCTGTTACCTTTAATCATAACAGAGAATGTGGGGATAAAATAATTAATTTGAGACAAAACTGTTTAGTCAACTTGAATGTCTGAGAAATTCTGTTATGTATTTAATTTTTCCAACATGACTGACTTGGTAAAATGTTGTTTCCACTTCTCTTGATTATTCATCCCCTAAAGATTGGAAACACCTCATTACACACAAGCAGTAACTAAATCCCAGTTACATTCTCTGACCAAGCACTGAGACCAGAATCATATGGCTTCCTAACTGCACTCCTCCTCTGTCTCATTGATTTAGAGGCAGACAACAATTTCCAAACTGCTGTTGAGTGTTTTCAGGGTTTAGATATTCTAAAAAGCAAGGAGAGCCTCCCAGCAGATGGCACTGCTTCTTTTTATGCTGGTAAGTGAAGACATCCTGAGGTGCATTTTCTGCATCTTTTTTTCAGTTCTGAGTCTTTACTGAAACTGAGAAGTCCTCAGTTTTGGGAAGATTCCCGATTTGCCTAAGAAACTTGAATGTTTATTCAGCTGCCTACATTTAACAAAAATACTGTAAAGAACATACTTGCATACCATACACACACTCAAGTAAAAGATTTGGTCCTCACTTACATTTACACGAATTTCCTGCTCACCACTGAATTGTCCACCACAAAGGGAGAGCAATGATGTTATTTCCTAAAGTGAAAATACAAAGGTCAGGCTTCAGAATCATTAACTAATGTTATAAGGAGAGGAGAGGAGAGGAGAGGAGAGGAGAGGAGAGGAGAGGAGAGGAGAGGAGAGGAGAGGAGAGGAGAGGAGAGGAGAGGAGAGGAGAGGAGAGGAGAGGAGAGGATTCTGATGCAGATTGTGGATAGGGCAGAAGTTCACAAGCAAATTCAGACTGTATGTACTGTTCAGGAACTGAAAAAAATTAAGACCTTCCTGCTGTAAAAACAGCTTTCTCAGAATTCAGTGGCAAAGGTCAGGCAAATTTCAGTAATCAAATCTCACCGTTTGGCATTCTCTCTTTAATCAGAATCTTTACTGTTAAATCCTACACTCTCACAACAATATTCATCTTACAATATTATCCACTCTCTTCTTAAAATATTTTTCTGACTAATTCACATAAAAGTGATGTTTCACTGATCCAGGGCCAGGATGAGCAGATCATCTGGCTAAAAAATCTGTCCTTGCTTGTTTCATTAAATTTTTGACAAATCATGTTCCTAACATAGCTCATCGCGAAACCAAACATGCGGAGCAGTCACCAAAATACAAGGAAAGAGAAATGGCTCTGCTTTCTTCAGCACTGTATCAACCAAGTGTCACCAAAACCTTGGTGATGAAAAGAAAAATTTTCTATGTTACATATGTATCATTTTCTTTTTACTTCATCCCATGACCTTGCCTAAAGAAAAATCGGGCTGATCATAAATACATAAATTCAGGTTCCAGTCCCACAAAGCAAATAGGAAAAAGCCACGCACAGAAGAAAACCCTAATGAAGACAAGAAAAATAAATGATTCAAGACACATTAAACATTTTGTAACATGTAACAGTCCAACCGATGAGCGAACACCACCCTGTGAACCAGACCATGGCCTGAACACCTGCAGGGACGGTGACTCCACCACCTCCCCGGGCAGCCCATCGAGAGAGGCCCTCGCGTGTGCCCAGGGCAACACCAGCCCTTCCCAGGGCACGCTGGAGGGAGCTGACGTATAACTTAAACTTTAAAAGTCACCAAAGCCAAAAACTTGAAAGCATTTTTTCAACCCTAGCTTCCACTTCTCACGTGAAGCCCCGGGTACTCTGCTGGCAACCTCTCCTAGCGCCAGAGGCTCCGGAAAAGCGAGCGGGCAAGGAAAGTGCTGCCTTTAAACCACCACGCGGAGGCTCCCCATGAGCCTGGAGCAGGAGGGGGAAGAGGGAGCCCCACGCCTGGGGGGGATCCCTTCCCACAGGACACGGGGAGCGGCGAGGAAAGGGGCGCCGGGGGCTCCACGCCCTCGGCTCTCCCGGAGAGGAGACCCCCGCTGGGGTCCGGCTCACCCGGGCACACCCGGGACCGCACTGTCCGGGAGCGCCCCGGAGGAGAGGAGAGGGGAGGGTAGCGCCTCGGCTGGTCCCTATCCCAGCCCCGGCCCCTGGTTCCGGTCCCGGCCCCCGGAGCCCCGGCCCCCGGTCTCGGCCTCGAGTCCCGGTCCCCGGTCCCTGGTCCCCCGTCCCGGTCCCGGCCTCGCGCAGCGCTCACCGGCAGGCGGAACTCGAGGTGCTCCTGCGCCAGCAGCAGCAAGTAGCGCCGTAGCGCCGCAGCCGCCAGCGCCATGTCCGGCCATCCCCCGCCTCCCGCATGCGCCGCCGGGCGGGAGGAGCCCGGGAAGGGGCGTGTGGCAGAGACCCCCGCGGTCCCTGCGGCGCCCGGAGCGGGACACAGGGCTGGGAGAACTCTTCAGGAGTTACTGCTCATTTCATCTCCTTCTCATCTTCCTTGTAGTTATATTTTGGGTGTGCTTTGTCACGCACGCCGCGTGTCAGTGTAGCAGTGCCTGCGTATGGTTTATAAATAACTCCATGTACACTGGGGACACGCTCACCCAGGGGTGTTTCACTGACAGGGGCGCGCTGCGGCCTCTCCCGGCAACATTTAAGGATCTGGAGCATTAAATAACATTAAGAATTAACAGATGCCAAAGGAGTCGCGTTCCTTTTTCCGTGGGAAGGAGGTCAGCGCCGGCGGCGTGGGTGTCGGAGCAGGTAGAGAAATACATTCCCAGGAAAGGGGCAGAGGTGTGACGGTCCGACAGAAGGGCAAAAAGGGGTTTGTCTTGCGGTTTATATTTTATTTTAATATATAGTCTTGATAATTGTAATCCCGTACTCATTGATCTCCCTGTTGTGTTGATCTGAAATGTTCGTCTTATCCAGATTTTGGTAAGCCGTTTATTAGGACCAGGCCAGCTCAGCACTGAACTCATGTTCTGTTTTATGTGTTGATTTTGGGCAGGGTTTCTTTTTCTAGATGGCTAAGATTTTGCTCATGACCTATGAGCACTGCACGGGACACCTTTATGCATCTCTATAATCTCATCCTGCAGCTTCTTCAGTTATCCCTTCCTGCAGTAGTCAAAACTGAGGTTACTGTGAAGCTTTAGCCCTAATTTGACCACAAAGCAATCTAAAGCAACCTGGCAGCTAAAGATGAGCTTTCCTAGAAGAGAAAGAAAAGAGGTAGATGTGGATCTGGCTTGTTCACCTCAGTAGTTGAGTGCTGAGACCCAGCAATAAACACATTGCTGAACTGCTGACAAACCCTGCGAGCCTATGATTGCTTACAAAATCTTGCTGAGAGAGCTTTAGTGGAAGAAGTCTGCTTTTATTTTTCCAATCTGTCTCACTTTAAATTTCTTAGCTGTATTGCTTCCATTTTAGAAACTCTTTAGAAGGGGTTGTTGGTATTATTTTTAAGCTTAATCTCTTTGAAACTGGCTTTTGCTTACTTTATCTGCACTGCTCTATCTTTGTGGCATTGCTGTCTGTTCTCACAAGGTGAATACCTATTTTTCACTGATACTATTTCCTACAGAAGACTTTAACAAAAGCCCTGGTTTTTCCTTGCTTTTGACTTGAGGATCCATGCAAAATCTCTGGCAGTGTGTACATGTTGCTGTACTTAGTTTGAAAGTGAATGTACATTACTAAGTAAGATTTGCAGAGTATTTGATTCTGACATAAAAACAAAATGCTTTTCAGATGCTGTGCTTGGAAACAGAACATATATTCCTGTAATGCCACTGAGGAGAAACAAGCAGTTTGTTAGTGTGGACGTGGGGAGTCATCTTAAAAACATTACGTAACTCTTCTAGGGAGGGAAAGGAAGAAAATTTACACTTTTTAGCCTTCAGGGGAATTTTATATACACAAAGTGTAATTACTGAACTTGAAATTTATCTAGGAAGCTAGAATTAACCACCTTCCTCTCACAAAAAATACAACAATGGTAATACACAACAATCACGAGTTTCAATTTAAAAGCGAGAGACAATGAATGAAAAGCCATTATTTCGTGTGTGCTGTTGCTTATTATTCCCAATTCCCTTCTCTGGCGATCGTGTTGCCACTCTATGCTCGCCGTGCACTCTTCTAGACCCAGAGGCAAGGTAAGTTTTTTTTGACCGACCTGCAGGTTCTGCTGGGGCATTCGAGGAACCCCGTCCCTTCTCATGGGTTCTTGTGCAACAGCACCAACATATGTATGTGGGCAAATGCCCATGAAATCTTACTTTAAAAACAACAATCGTTTCAAAATACAGAAATACCCAATCTATCATTGAGCTGTTAAACTGTTTAGAATTTGCATTTCTGTCCATTTTCCTCTAGAAAATCCAGCACTAATCCTGTGTTTTAACTTCAAATGTCAGTAAAAGTATCAGCTCTACTTATGTGCTACTTGGAAACTCCGGTTTGCATATTTCAACAGGTGAACGATACGACCCAGCAAAGACGTGGCTATAGCACATTCAGATCTCTGTAGGTATATAAAAGTCCGTCTCTAATTCATCAGAATAACCACGTCCTGCACAGATAGTCCACAATTCAAGCACATGGAATGCCACAGGTGGTGGGCAGCCCGCGTACCGGGAGCGTGAGGCACTTCCACCTCTGCCTGCCCGTGGGCTGTAGCCGGCAGACATGGCTGTGCAGCACAGCCTTTTAAGGGAGAACAATCTATTCTGCCTTTGTCTTCTTCACTAAATAGGGTGTTGTAAACAGCGACGCGCTTGCTAACTGGATTTTTACTTCTCCTTGCAGTGCCTGATGAAGAAAATCCCCCTGCTCCCACCATGTATTGGCGTTTCGGCTCCAGAAGATAATATTTTCTGTGCGTAATAACTTCCACAGTCTGAGGGAACTTGGCGGCACGGCGTGAATTTGTCCACCTTTAGTCAGCGTTCAGGCAGGAGAAAGGCTTCCCACCCCTGTGCATGGGTTGGTGTGCCGCTGCTGCCGCTCCGGGAATGGTTTGCTCTCTCCCCAGCTCAGCCAGCGCTGCTGCATCAGATTGTTTGGGAAGTCAGCTGGGCTGCCGAGTACCAGGATAAAGCTCTTGAAAAGGCGTCATTGCAAGAAGAGTGAGTACTGCACTGTGTTTGTGTTGCACGGAGGCTGCGGGTTTTGTTCAGTAACTGCGGGGCTGGTGGAGCACCGTGTAACCTTGTAAGCATAACTTACTGCCCTGCGTTCCTAAATTACTTCTTAATTTCAGCTGAATCACTTTTACTTTCTTCATTGCTGTAGAATTATGAGTGGACTTAAAATTGTCAGATATTTAACCTCTTTTTCAGCAGCCTTGCCTCTCACTTTGGCGAAACTCTTCCAAAAAATATTAGGCTGATTTTTTCGTTTTCCTTCACAGCTGACAGTGCACACAGGAACCACAGTTACAGCCAGTCACTGATTTGTTTCCTGCTTAAGTGCCATAAAACATTTTCAAGAAATGGAAGGAGATAAAGGGCAAAGTGCTAAAGCTACCAGTGCAGTAGGTGACCTGAGGAAAAGTTGGCAGACCTGGGCAGAGGATCACATTGAATATCAGAGGAAGAATCCGTTCAGCAGTGATGAGAAGCTTGCGTCTAAACCTGCACATACTCACAGAGGAGATCCTACCTATGGGAGACCCCCTGAAGGGTCTCAGACAGAGCAGAGAGGGAAAGATGCTCACTCACACGTGGGCAAGGAAGTAGAAGAGCTGTGCTTGATCATCAGAAGAACTGGAGAGGTGGGAGAAGATGGACATGTGAGTGTGACATTCGGGCAGCTGTTTGAAACATATGTGACTATTTCCAATAAAGTAGTGGGAATCTTGTTAAGAGCCAGAAAACACGGTCTGGTTCATTTTGAAGGTGAAATGCTTTGGCAAGGAAAAGATGATGACGTGGTCATCACTTTACTACAATAAGGCTTTGTCCTGGAATTAACTTTGCTGCATGGTTCCATTTGGAAAAACATATCTTAGATACCATCTTCACAGGTTTTGATTACAGAATTTCAACTCAGCTACCTACTGGGACACAAGCAGGAGAGGAAATGGATGAGAAGGATAAAGCATATTTTTGTAAAAATGGTAGCGATTTGGATAGAAATCGCAAATTATGAGATACTCCATCACACTGACATTGGACTGTCCTTATTATCATCCACTACCAAGTATATGACCGTTCTTCAAATAACTCTGCTGGCTTACTGCTTTTAGGTTACTAAAAGTATAAATTACTAACTTGCTATCCTGCAACACTGATTCCTGCCGGTTGTGAAATACTTACTGCGTGGGAGAACGGGATTCGTAAAACATGGAATTGAAAACTCTTGTGGGAATTCATACACTTCTTCAAACAAAGAGCCTGGTACACAGCAAAAGTTTAGGTTCAATTTCACATGCTTAAACTGAATAAATGGAAGTTTTTCATTAAGTAGATGGAAGTTCCCAAACTTACAAAAATATCACAGCAAGGATATTTGATGGTTCCTAAATTAGTTGCATCTTGCTTGTATTTTAGACAGCTGCACAAATTCTGGTATTTAGTAGTCTAATCTTACAATCATATCTTCTCCAAACCTCCTGTGTCTCTTGTTCTTCTTCTTTTCTATTTCACACCGTTTTTACCTTTTCTGTTCTTCTAATGCTTCAGAAGAAGTCCACAAAGCTCTGCAGCCTTTTTGGTGAATTCAGCTATACCCCTTCATAGAAGGTAGGGTGCCACAATGTAAACATGCAGAAGTCAACAGAAACTGTATTGGGGCATCTGTGCACTCATAAGGAAAAAAAAAAGGCTCTTCTTTCACCAGAACGTAGCAATGTTTTTTACAAGAGGGGAGTAGAGATACTGTAGTGCCAAGTGCACAAATAAAAGTATAGCAGCACAGTCCCATACCTCATTTACCTGCTTTCAGAGCACAGTTGTGAGCTCTCCAGACTGTTTGAAAGAAAAATAAAGGATTGGTTATATAAAATAGTTGTAATAGTGCTATGAAAAATAATCAGGAACTTGTATTTGCAATAGTTCTCACCAATAAAGCTGTATAATTAGAAATCTAAAGTTCTATTTTTTATCAGTGCAAAGAAAAGCTTCTGTGTGAACTACACTACTTGATAGGTCTTTAAAGTAAGATACTGTCTTGCATCAAAAGGATATTAAAATTTAATATAAATTAGGAACTTGATAAAAGTGACGTGTATTTTTGTGCTATTTATATAAAAGAACTTCTATTGCAAAAAGCCTAAAAGAACGGGGTTTTGTTTTGATGTTTTCATCCAATGGGGATTTGCATCAAACTAAGTCTTTTGACTGAGGATTTCATTATTACCCTGCCTCCTTTTTTTTCTGGTGAAAAGACAATGAAAATAGAAAAAAAAAGGAATAAATTAATGTGCTGAAATAAGTACATCTGGGGAACAGGGCAGTCAGATGCAGGTAGAGAATGGGTTTTAATCACTACATAATTTTACGACATTGGAAAATGGGGAATATGTGCTGCACCAGGCACTGCTGGTGTGCTTCCTTAGGTTTCAAATCCACTGCTTCTTCCTAAATCTACATCTTGCAGCTGGAAACAAGACATGTAGTTTGTTATATTAACATACTTAAAATGCTTTGTTCTTTTTGGAAAAGCATTTCTTGCCAAATGACATGAGCGCACCTCAGGGTATTTCAGCTCCCATTAGAGGAAGTCTTCACATACATTCAGATTTCGAAACAAATTGAGTTTTTTATAGTGCAGCTATGGAATGGGTTTTGTTTAATTCTAACAATTCTGAAATTCACTCAGTTTTGCTGTAGTGTTAGTTCATAATTTGCAGGAAGCAGTATCAGGCACTTCAAGTGTCACCAGCTGACTAACGGGATGGCAGTATCAGGAAAAATAATGCATTGTTGGACACTGTACAAATAATTCATTGCAGGACACACATGTGAGGCAGTATGTAGCCTGAACACTGTAAGATGCAAGTCCAGCCCATGTAAATTTACTAGATTTTAATTAAGGCTGGCTCAAATAGTTAAATATCAGCAATCTAGGCTGTCACGGCCATGTAAGTGGTAGATGCTTGAGTACATCTACAAGCACTTTAAGTACACCTCTGGTCAAAACAGAACCAGAGCAAGCCCTTAATGACACGGTCTTACCTACTTTGTAAGCAACTAAAAAACTTGCTCTATTATTATATTTTTAATAGAATCAAGGATTACTATGTAACAAAACTATTATTTATAGAGGGATTTTGTTTTAAACAGTTACAGAGCCATGTTTCCTACCTGCCAGCTTTAGAGGAGCATTCTGGAAAGCGTGACTGAAATCTTTCTGTGTGCCCATGCAATGATTATAAACACCAAGCTGCCAAACTGGCTCAGCACACAGGTTGACAAATCCAGTCTCGTGCTTCCAGCAATAGCCAGTATTTAAAAAAGAAGACTAAAAGATAGATAATAGAACTGGTCAGCTTGACTACTTGTACTTTCCAGAATAAAAAATTACTCCTGAAGCCTGTACAGTCATGTATGCATCATATCTAATGCACGTGACTCAGTTTAGCTACAAGTTTTACCAAATTATGCTTCATCTAGGATTAGATTAACATCTATAGATGAAACAGGAATTCAAGCTTTTCAGTAAATGGAACAGAATTTATTAAATTATTTTTGCAAAAATTGTAGCATGTGAGGAGTTTTAGTATTACAGAGTATTTGGAGTAGTAAGTAAACGCCAACCTTCTAAAAGGTGTTCTTGCCCTACTAAATAGTATCTTTCAGCTGTTTAAATCTCTCCTAAACTTCACTTTGTAACAGGTTACCACAGTGGTCTTTCTTCTCCTTCCACTTCAAGCTTGTAAATTCTGCATCTGTTTTGGACTGTACATCATATAGGGATTATCTGTGGTTTGTCTTGTCAAACACTGAAGGCACTTTCACCATTTCAATAAATGTTGCACATTAGTTGGAAATGAGAGTTTTTATGCAGCATTTTATTATTTCCAAGTTTCTCAAATTTCAAATACAATTTTCACTGCTTTGCTCCCATTTTCCTGCTGTTATTTACAACTCACACTTAAAAAGACTTTGGAATAGTTTGAGGAGTTATTACCAATTTAAACAGTTTCTTTTTAACAGCATTGTATGTGTATCTGTTTCATCCTTTCAGCATAAAAGTATTATTCTCTGAGTTCATGTTAGGTTGGGAGTTTATGTAAAACAATTGAGCAAAACAGCACAAATAAAGCTTTGTCATTCCTAAACATGAGGTCAAAAAAGCAGCTTTTCTCAGGACTGCTAATACTGGATCAAAAAACAGAGCCAGCAGCAGAGGCTAAACAACTTTGCTTCTCCCGGCTCTTGGAGAGGAAGACCTTCTGAGTTCATGCTCCTTATTGATCTTTGCTCCTTGGAAAGCTCTCTAGATGATTTCTGAAGTTTTAAGATTACTAAAAACTTCTATAGAAGATAGCGACAAAGTTAACCGGATCTGCCCACTGCCTCTTCCAGGGACTAGCCAGTAATTCAGAAACGTATTCGAAGTACTAGGATAGGCTTTTCAGAAAATATTTCTTCACCTAATTAAAAAAATTATCTGCAGAGTCCAAGAATGCTTGTCAATGCAGAAGGAAAACAGACCACAGTTCTGTGCTGAAAAACATTAACGAGAGGCTGAGCATTCCTCTCAGTAATTAGTGTGCCTCTGTTTAATGCTTTGCTGTTTCAGCTGTTAAGAGGCCTGTCTGTTGCTGTCAGGGAACACTGGATTTCCCCATCTTTCTCATCAGCAAAGCTCTAGAAGTGACATTATACCCAGATTTTTACCTTTCCAGTCTTCTCATTAGTGGGGCCCTTCTCCAAAGTTAAGATATAAAAGTTGGCCTTTGTGCTTTCATATACATTTGGCAACATAGAGAGTCTGGCTGGGATGGAGGTAACTTCCTTCAGAGCATCCCAGGTTTTAGGTGTGACTGGAAGAGTGCTGGTGACACAGCAGTTCTGGTGATTGCTGAGCAGTACGTGCACAATGTCAGGGCCTTCATTTTCCTGCTCTGCCCCTCCAGTAGGCAAAAAGCTTGGAGAGAGCACAATCTGCACACCTGACACAGACTGGCCAGCAGGGATATTCTGTGACATCTAATGTCTGGAATAAAAGCTGAAGAGAGGGGTTTTTTAGGGGGGCGGGTGGGGGGCCATTGCTACCGGCCTGCCTGTGGGAGGTCATGAGTGATTACCTTCGCTTTTTTCTTCCTCTTTCCTTCACATATTAAACTGTCTTTATCTCAACCCATGAGCTTTTTCATTTTGTTCTTTCTGCACTCCCACCCCACTGTGGTAAGGGGTGAAGAGTGAGCAAAGGGGTATCTAGGGTCAACCTCCACAGTCAACTATTCCATTGCACGGGAAAATCATCCCAAGATGAGCATTTATTAATCCTTTTTGACAACAGTTCATGTTGGTATTTTAAATATTACATGTCACAGTTCAGTACAGTTACATAAATTAATTACAGATCAGAACACATACACAGACTCTTGAAAGTCCTTAATGTTCAGGTATTTCACTAAGTTAGGAGCCAGCTCAAACCTCCTCATCTATTGCACAGTCAAAGTTCGGTGGCTTTAAGTCACACTTTTCCTACCAAATGTCACAAATTAAAACCCTAAAGGGCTGCAAACGACATGCGAGTGCCCACTAATAAGAATAACAAGACATTAGGAAGAAGATCTTACAGATGGAGAGGTGTAAACTCTGCCAGGTAGAAAATGCTGTTCCCCAGAAAGGTACAGACTCTCTGAAGTACTGTAAGAATATTACAACACATCATATCACTAAGGCAACAGGTGCTGGATCTGTGGAAAACACAGAATATTATGTTCAGGGAAGACTGCAGGTGCAACAGACGTGCTCACCTCAGCTGCATCTGAATGCATCAGGCAAGGGCACTTGGTTAGTTCGGCACCAAGACAAGCTCTGTGAACAAAGAAAATCCAATCCATGTGTTCTGGAGTCTCAACTTACCAAACAGTCTGCCTTATTATGGTACTGAAAAACAAGTGCTAGCATTCCTGATTAAAGTCATGCAGCAAAGGCAAATGTTCAGCAGGTTCCTTAAGCAACTTGGCATGTTCCAATTTTGGGCTGAGTCCTTGCTATCCCAAAGTCAAATCACATTGCTCTTATGTAAGTCTGCCACACGCACACTGCATTTCAGACCAGCTTCTCTTATGACTTCATTTAGAACCCAAATTTGGCCAAGGCATTAGTAATCTGCAAGGGACTTCCAGTGAGAACAAGATCAGAAAATCTGGATTTTTCTATCTACTGCCATGCGGAAGAACAGTATATTAAATCCATTCTTCTGAACTCTTCACATTCTTTGTAAACATACAGTAACTAATTTCAAATATTGTGCACATAAGAGGGAAAAAAAAATCTTTAAGTATATTTACACATAAACTATATTCTATGTTTTACAGCATTATCACATTTTGGGCACATATTGCACTGACATTTAACGTGTCACTGTGATGCAAACAAGGCAGGTAACGTTGCAGTGGTTTAGCACCAGATAGTCAATACTGTACTTTCAGCAATGTACCTACTCATCACTAGGCATAAGTATCATACAAATGTAGATGGGAACAAATGTTTGAAATGTTACCTGCAATCCCAGAACAATGCACCTTGAAAATGAAAGCTTGATTCCACAACAAATACTCCCTTTGGTACTATTCACATGCTGTTAGTTGTAACTCGTTGCCTTGGTTGCAATACATTCTGCTGCTACACTTTGCCTTTTAATAGGAGGAGTTCTCTGCCTGTGTCAATGTGTGTGTGTATTATGTATGTATATATACAAATATAACATTTTAACTAAAATACATCACACTATTTCCAGGGAAGTATACAGACTGATGTATCCAAATGGAAGAATTAGGTTGGCACCTGCAAATTCTGTGTGTATTTCCTCATAAGGAACTAAAGCTTTTTTTATCCTGGGATATTATTGGCAACATCAAACTGTGCAACCTTAAATCGGAGCTCAAAGACCAAATGACACAAGCTTTCAGCTGGCAGCATTTTCAGTTTGCAGTCTCTCGATCAGTTGTTCAGCCTATAAAAGAGAGAAAGCAATGCATTAACTACACTGTGGGCCTTCACCTTACTGAAAATTCCATTTTAAAAATAGTGACACTAACAGAGCATTTGCTTTTCACTTTTACAGATGAAGGGAACAGGAGAAGCAGAATACAATTCCTTTCAACAGCAGACTCACAGTTTCCAACAAACACTCATGAGATGATCAGAAGCGGAAACATAACCTATGGGGGTCAGAGGAGGTTTGCGCAAATAAGCAGCAGATCTGTTAAAGCACTGCGACTTCAGAGACCTCAGAAGACAGCAGTGCTCAGAACAACCAAGTGGTGAGACCTGGGATTCTCTGTGAGCAACTCCACAACAGTGTCTTGTGACCTCTCGTCACCCACCCAGCTGCACCACCAGCCACGAATGTTGCTGAGGGATGGAGGGCATTCACGTGTGTGGCTCGTGTCACGAGCTATTACCTCATCCTTTGGTTACATCACTGCACCAACACATACTTTTGTCATCATACATGGCTATTTAGACATCATGGGCAGAACTGGGACAGCTGTACTTTGTACATGTAACAGCACCAGCTCACAGAGCCCTCAGGAAGGCTCAGGGCAGGAGGAAGTCTGCCAACAAGCAGGCCAGATTGGGCACAGGGAGGCTAACAGGGGCACTTCTGAAACAGATCCGTTTACTGTCAGCCTTTGCTTTTTTTGCCAGTCCTACTGAATTCATCTTTTAATTTGAGCTAATGCTTGAGGTTTTATTAAGATCTCCAAAGGAACTACATTAAAAGGTGAAAAGCTCAAGTTTGGCATATTTTAAATACAGACAGTAAAAATGCAATCAGCTCCTACCTACTTCAGCTAGGAGCAACTTAACAGGACTTCAGTAGTTACTGCAGTTTATTTACAAATAAAGCTACATAAAGCATGCAGCAACTGAAAATTACATTATCTGAATCCTGTTTTGTGTTCTTAAACAAGCACCACATTCAAGACACTATAATTGAAAAAAAAAAAACCAACCGCCAACCAAAACCACTACCAACCCAAGAAATTTTCCAACTTGACAACAGGGCAAATACCTTTTGAAGTGCATCCATATTGGATAATGAGACTTAGGATGGATCTGCCTCAACTAATCCAAGATAATAAGCAGTAAAACTACACAGCTATATGTATTTGAGGGACAAATACTTGTAAGATGCTCAATAATACAGCAGACACGTCTGCTTTTTTTGAGCTAGGTGTGAGCTTCAGCAAGGTCCTACTGTGAAGACGCCGTGTTTCTTCTCTTTAAATAAAAACCTGCCTATATTCTTTAGATGAGACAGACCTTTTCCAGCAACTTTGATTTGGGGATGTGCAATGACACCAGGATGCTGTAGCTACATTGCAAGGACAGGTGCTTTGCTGTATCAAAGCAGTGAGAGTGAGGTTTAGATCTCAAGAGAGAGATTTTCAAAGTGCTTTAATCAGTGTCAGTTCAGTCTCATTGCTAATCCTTACTGACATAAATCAGTACAAATAATGTTTTTGTAAAGCAGGCACTAGGTTTAGTCTAAAGATGACACAATGAGAAAAAAACACATGAAGTGATAAATGCAATCATTAGGTGGATGTTTTCACCTACATGGGATTAACCAGGGTATGCGCAAAACAGTCCATCACATTTGAATACAGCCTTTTATATTAAAACCCAAATATTTACAGTATCCACAGATGCACATCACAGAGTCTGAGGTTCAGGCAAGATCTAGAACTACTGTACTGTTTGCTGTTAGTTATTAGCACACCATTCTCCTTAATAAGCATGAATACTAAGGTTTTTACCTTTATTTTCTCTCTGTTAACGCAAAATAGACATAACTGAGAAAGTAACAACAAAAATAATTGGTCAGAGAATTTTTGGACACAGCTGAAAGGTTAGAAATACATGGCATTTTCAGCTTACAACTGAAAACCTAAGGCAAAGCTCACCTGCGCTACACTTACCGTGATAAACCAGTAGGAGTTGATTCTGTAGTAGAGCCTGGAGAAGAAGCCCAGCTGACTGGCTGGGGCCAGGACATGAAGATGCAAGTGGGCTATTGAGCAGAACGGAGGGCAGTGAAAACCCATTCTTCAGAAAAGGAAAAGAAGTACAAGACAGTGGTGATGTTAATTCGGGAAGAAGTGGAACATCACAGGTTATTTAACATGATCCACAGAATGAACAACTCATCATGTTTTCGTGTACATGAAAACAAGAATAAAAACATGCCCTTTTATTATAGAACAAAAAGCTTTTCAAAAGCCCATTAACCTCCTCCTTCATATCTTTGTATTTAAGATACATTTTTTAAAGAAGGAGTTAAAAGTATCTTAAATGTATCCTATCTAGTTTTCAGCTGGAAAGCCAACTACCAATTTTCATCATGAAGAGCCGGCTCCATATTTCTCTACAGTGCTTAAATTATGTTACAGTTTATTTCAGCTATCAAGGGCCTTAAAGTGAAGTGTCCAGCACCAGAATCCGGTGAATGCTGGTATGACTGAAACACAATGTAGTGCCCTGCTTCAACAGGCCAAAGTTTACCTCTCTTCTGGCATCTAGGATTTAGAGCATATTTGCAGCACATAATGAAAGAGCAGCCTCTTAGGTAAGTTGTTTGAAGTGCCCTCCCTACTGCAAGATGTGTTCAAGAAAGAATCTCAGAGCTGGAACCCAACTTGTGCCAGAACTTTATCAGAAAAAAAAAGTTTATATTCAATGCCAGCAGATTTTAATTGAGAATTCATACAATAAGTGAATGCAAACCTGATTTCTTCCATAAACCACACTGCAGGTTCTGCCACCATCTCTAAAGTAACATTCTGAAAAGTAAAAACACATTCAATAGAGAGATGGAAGGCTTCTATTACATACCTTACATCGTTCAAGTCACTAAAATTGTTCTTTTGGAGAACAGCTTTTCCAACTTCCATCATTCTTTTCACTATTAAAACACAAATAAATTTCATTTAAAAATGGTATTCTTCAGAATATTAACTTCAACAGACTCATCTACACTGAGATCACAGACATGGGTTTTTCAAAATATAAACACTGCAACCACTCCTGGTCAAACAAAAAACAATCAAGAGAGAGTATGCAATGATTTAGTTGAGAATTGCCACTGATACCAACTTCCACACCTGTAATGCTTTCCAATGTGATATTATAAGAACTTTGGCCAAAGCCATGCTATCACCACACCCTTATTTAAAAACCCAACAAGTCCTGATTGGTCAGAATGACGACTTTATACTAATTCCAGTGTTCTACCTCTATACAGCGGCAGGACTTTGATCTCCTGGTCCTGTGAAACCTGGAGTAAGTTTCAGAGACGATACATTAATTAAAACTAAAATAAAATTGTCAGTCTTACTTATTAACCAGGAGAGTTTCATTACTCTCACTGAAAAATGCAGCAACCCTAACACAAAAACTCAAGGCAAAAGTCAAAGGAATTGCCTTGAAGCCAAACACATACAGAAGTTTTTTTCTGGAGAAAACCACCCTGTGTTTAGAGAGAGAAATACAGTGACGCAAGATTTGCAAACTGCAGTTATAACTCTTTTCTTGCATCATGTAAATGTAGATTTCTCTAAGGTGGAATCTCTTCATGGCTGCAGTTTCTTCTGTTACTCAACACACTTAGCTAGCCATCTCTTGTGAAACAAATTTCAGGGCAATATCTAATTAAGGGGGAAAAAACCCGAAACAAGCCCAGCAACAATAAATCACAGCTTCAACATTTCAGAATTTTATTTTTTCAATTTTTTTAAAAGTTAATTGAAACACCACTTCTCTTTTCATCGGTCACTCCCTTTTTTCCTGACAAATAATGCAGCCCTCATCTGAAAGTATACACTTTATAAAATTCTTCTGTAAGCTTTTAGAATTGCGTATGCATATCTAAGAAAATGCAATGAAGCAGCACATAAATGCTTTAAAAATAAAGCTATGCTTCCACCAAAGTGCAGAGGCATCTATACTCTATGCAAACAGACAAGATTTCATGCACTAGTGCAATGTTTTTCCAGAACTGCACAAAAAAATATGCCATTCCAGAAGAGCACACAGAAGTTCCCAGAAAGGGTAAGTCCCTATCTACACTCACTCACATCAGCTATTTCCACGTTTACAAATGGTGTCCAAAGTTGTAATTTACTTGTCAACACCCTATTTCAGGCTGTGAAAAATTATTTTCCTTTAGGTTAAGCACACACTTGCAGCCTTACCTAGAGGTATGTGCTCTTTCTTCAGTGTTTTGCAGTTTCCCATGTGCTTCACGGGCACCACCAGGTAGTGGTGGGGGGCACCAGGTTTTATATCTCTAAAGCAAACAAGGTCTTCATCCTAAAAAAGGATGCAAACGTATTAAAATAGATTAGGACGAGAACACTGGCAAAGAATAGGTAACAATGTCCATATTCTTCATATTGATGCGATATCAAATGTCGTAGTTGACGCGACTAGCAACAAAAGCTGAGGGTTTTGGAGGCGGCTTCCAGGCATGGTACGCGTCCGCTGCTGGTCTTCCGCAGTCAGGCGCCAGCTTGGAGGCTTCCGGCTGCTGTGCCAGCCTTTACGGAAGGCACGGTGCTTTCCGTCCGAGCGATCTTTCCTCGCTATGTCCACGCAGGAGCTGAGGGCCCTCAGAGCGGCCGCGCCCGCGCCCAGCCTTAGCCGCGAGCCCTGGGCCAGCCCGTGAGGGAGCCGGGAAGGCGAGCGGCGCCCCTCACCCACCTCGCAGGGCAGCAGCGCCGTGCCCGGCTCCTCCCGGCGGGCGATCCTGCAGAACACGCACTTCCCCTCGTAGCCATCGCGGCCGCCATTCCCGGCTTCGCTCCCCTCAGCAGCGGCGGCAGCAGCAGCACCCGCGGCCTCAGGCCCGGCCATGGCCCCGCTCCCGCTGCCGTGCCCGGCCTCTCCCGCTGCCGGCGCCCCGCCCGCCGAGGGAGGAGCGCCCGTCCCCGGGAGCCACCGCTGGCACAGCCCGGCTCCTCCCGCCGGGCACACGCGAAGCTGTCCAGGGACCCGCCATAAAGTTTTCACCGAAAAAAAAAAAATTTAAAAAAAAAAAAATGAGGAGACTATAACCGTGTGAATGCATTCTGAATTCATTAAAAGTTCCATTGCCGCGGGGACAAAAAAAAAAAAAAAAAGCAAACACGCAGTAAAGAGGGCAGATAGAAGGATAATAAGTGCTTATGATGTTGGATCTTTCTCGTTTTCCACCAGAAAGTTATGTCCAGCAATTCACTGATTAATACAAACCAAGAAGAAACTTCGAGAAATTTAGACGTTTTGCCCCTATATTTCAAGTTACTTGATCTTTATATGTGCACAAATAATTTTGAAACACCATTTCAGCACTGTTGCAGTTTGTTCAGGGTCACTAATATAATTCCATAGGTTTTTCCAACTGAGTCTACATTTTTCCTCCTACACTCCCAGCAGTGAGGGCTAAAATCTGATGTTAGTTCTAACTGCATAAGCTGACAGCCCCGAAATTGTTGCCTGCTGCTGACAGTTACACCAACTCACAGCCCTTCGTGACCTGGACACCCACCAAACGCCAGTGCACTCGCGAAAAACCATTCACTCATTTTCTCCTGCTAGAGTTGAGCAGAGGAGGGGGAAAAAAACCGTTAAAAAGTTTATGGGGTGAGATAAGGATTAGGAGAAAATACTTTAAAGGCAAAACAGGCTCAAAACTTTAAAAGGTATAAAGAAAACGTAAAAAAAAAGAGAGAACTAATATAAACCTTTAGAAACCTCCCCCCTCCCCCTAGCCTTTCTTTTTTTCCCACCGACAATGCGAGGAGACAAAACATGGGGTTTTTAGTCAGTTTGTCACCTTTAAAAAGTAAATCTTCCTTCCAAGCACGTAGGGAGAGGGGTCTCTTTTACTATGCCATAGGGTCCTTCCTACGGGAGATAGTTCTTTGTGAACTTTTCCAACTTGGTTCTAAATTTCACGAGAGCAGTTCTCGCCCAAAAAAACCTTGCTGCAACGTGAGACCCTCTTACAAGCAAAGCAGTCTTCCTACAACTGCTTTTTCTCGTGTGCCAAAAAATTCATGGGGTACAGTCTTTTAAGGATGAGCTGTTCTGATATAAAAGCACGGGTCTTCTTCCTCTATCTCTGAAAGCAAGGCTGCTCTCTCTCTGTTCAAGCCTTTCACCAGATCACAGCTTCTTAGCATCCACACGTTCCAGCGCAAGCACCTTTTTCTCACGGGCTGCGGGTGAATTCCGCATCCCCCATGCGCTTCATGAATTAAAGGGAAACAGTTTGTTGTACTATAGTCTTCACCATGGCTTGCAGAAGAATCTCAGCTCTGACGCTCGGAGCACCTTCTCCTCCCCCTCCCTCCTTTGCACCGACCTTGGTGTCGCCGTGTTGTTCTCTTCACGTGTCTCCAGTTTTCCTTTTTCCTGACTCGGGAGAGAACTGGTGTTCGTAGGTTCATTTGTTCTCAAGTTCTATCAATTGAAAGGTTTTTGTAGAGTTCTGCAGCACTGAAAGGTTGACTTCGTCCGGGCTCCGCATCAGGGAATCGCTCGCCATTCCTTTCGCTGCTGATCACATGGTCCCCACCGGCGTCACGCGAGCCGCGCCGGCCGCCACAGCGTCGACACCATTTAGTGCCTCTCTTCATGCGGGGCACCGAAAAGGAGAAGCTGCTACTGCCGTTTCTTTTGCCCTTCTGTCCGCAGCAAGGCTGGCTAAAAGCGGCTAAGCAAATGAAGTTCATTGCGAGCCATGCTGAGATGGCAGCGACCGCATGGCACGGCCTCGGCCGCACGGCCGCTCCCAGCCTCGGCCGCTGGGGCTGCTTGCGGTGCTGAGATGGTTTCTGGCAGCATGGCCACAGCGGCCGCACCGGGAAGGGGCCTGGCCAGCCTGCTGGGAAGAGCTCCAACCTGGTGGGCCCCTCACCACTCCTCAAAGGCGAGGAAGAAACAGAGCTTCCCGCCGTGTTTTTTTCTTCTTTAAATATGTTATCATATCAGCTTTTCTAATTGGCTTAGCAGTGTGCCTATTCTCAGAGCCAGGCAGCGATTGGTGTTTTCCAGGCACGGAGGAAGTTTTTAGCAGCTCCTCACAGCAAATCACTTCCGTGGCTGCCTTTTTCTCTCCTCACCAAAAATCAACCTGTACAAAACCACCACACAGCCAAAGTTAAGATATTTCATAAAATCACAGAATGGTTTGAGTTGGAAGGGACCTTAAAGATCATCTCGTTCCAACAACCCCCCTGCCATGGGCACGGACATCTTTCACTAGACCACGTTGCTCAAGGCTCCATCCACCCTGGCCTTAAGCACTTCCAGGGATGGGGCATCTACAGCTTGTCTGGGCAACCCGTTCCAGTGCCTCACCACCCTCCTATCAACTACTTCTGAAGCTAACAGAGGGTATTGGGAAGTGGTGGTTAGCCTTCAAGTTCTAAAATTGTTTTCTTAATAGTTTGTATTTAAAATCGTTTGCGGTGTTCATTAGACTAGAGCTGCAGAATCACTGACTCTGCAACTTAAATGTATTCTACATGCAGCTCAAAAGGCACCAAGTACTTGTCCCACAAGTGACAGGCTACAGTGTTTTAAAAGGTAAAAGGTAACGAGATGAAAAATTTAGACTGAGATTTTAAAAAGTGTTTTTTTTTTTTTTTTTTTTAAAGCAAGCTGTGCCTGTAAAACAGGTTGTGGTTGGCTATTTTGCCTGAAGCAGCTCACTTGCCAGATGAGTCAACTTGCAGAGTGCTAGGTGGTCCCTTTGCAATGCTAACCTGCTCCTTTTCTCTGTTACAAACAGGCAAGTCGAATCTTTAGAGTTTATGAATGAGGACTGTTCTAAGCGTAACTAGATTTTCCTTTGCTCTAAAGCCAGCTTTGTGCAAAAACATCCAACACAAAACCTGCACTTAAATCAGCACTAATAAAACATCAGCAATTACCTGGGTATTGACAAGCCTGATTTGTGAGTGTGCATTTGAACACAGTCCTGAATCAAAAATCTGTATCCAAGTACCACTGAAGGAATACATGCTCGATGTTGCAAGAACAAGCTCTTGTTCTCCCTGGGAGAAAAATTACTAGTGACCATAATTTTCCAGTTACTTTAGGAAAGTTGTTACTGCCATTTTACTCAGAGCAAGGCTCATGGATAGCACACTTGTTCAGTTTCACATGAAACTGTAGTTTGTTTTCTCTTAATGCCACTTCTGTATACCATGAAAACCAATAAAACCCAAGAACCAGGTACTTACAAGACATCTTTGCCTTGCTTGGCTGGACATAAAAATATATGTGAACACTCTGGAAATATGAAAATGGTGCATACAAAAGTGATGCACATGGACTTTTGACTTCTGGGAACAGGTTGGTCAAAAAAGATGAGGGTCACTGCAGCTGAGAGTAGCAGAAAGAACTAGGAGGTCAACTGTTTAACTGTTTCCTGGCATTTCTTAGCCCTTTGTCACAGTCTGTCTTGAAGTGGATTTGAAACACAGCTCTCTTTAAGGACACACCATACTACACACACAAAAAACCCAAACCCCAAAACCAACCCCACCAAAATCTCCAACCTCCTTATCTCTGTTTGTAAAACACAGTATTGCTGAAATTCTCTTTTTATTAGGTGGCACAGGTATTTGTCAGCATAACCTGTAACTTATGCTGCATCCTTTCATCTTTAAAATGCTCTTAAGTTTGTGAATAAAAGAGAAAGCATCTGTAACAAGTTTCTGAATGCATAAATTCCTTTATTGAAAATATTGTGATAGCACTGCATTACATATATTCAATATTCATAGTTTCAAGGGTCACAGAATTTTGATAGAACAACACTGTTTTGAATATAGACCACAGCATTTAGATATGCTTTGACAAGGATAATATAATGGAGTAAGTTGTAGGTAGCAATAGTGAAATGTATGCAAAATGTTGAACTTGCTTTGTTTGTTGTGAGGATTTTTTGTTGGGTGTTTGCTTGGTTGGGTTTTTTGAACTATTAAGTGGTCTTCTGCCACCGTTTAAAAGAGCAAAGAGTGTTAGATATTCTGGGTATCTTCGAAGCATTATGCTGTTAACAACTTCCAAAATATTTTAAAGCATTACCGATAAGAACTTTATTTATGGCTGTAGTAGACCACAAAGAAAGGAAGTGTGAAAAACTCATGTGCAGCGTGTTACAGGCTTACTGTGTATAGCATTGTTTTTTCAGACTGTGAAACTTCTGTGCAGGATTAAGATTTAGAAATGCTTTTGAAAGAAAAGCAATTGGCTTTTCTTTAAAAAATATTTAATCTATTCAAAAAGGAAAGAGCAGTAATTAAATTGAGTTGTATTACTCAGTTAATAATATTCCAACATTAGATTGTAGTGTTTTAATGCATACTACTGTCTCTAAAACCTGCCTTTCTCAGGACAATGAAACATTCCAGTCTAAGGGCAGGACAGCATCCTAATATTGGTTAGGCCTGGACTGTGTAAAGAAAACAACAGCTTAATGGCAAAGCAGAATTCCTTAGCAAACAGTGAAGATTGCCAGTCCTCTCCTACATTCTCCTCATTTACCAAAATTTTCATTTTGTAATATCGAGTCTTTTCAGCTTTGGCAGGGGCGAGGGGGAAGTATCTGGTAATTTCATTAAAAACAAACAAGAATATTTAGTTGCCTGTCGGACTAAATCAGACTGCTGCTTGAAGTTTTCCTTTTTTTAAAGAAAATTGTATATGTAATTATTAGGAAAACAAGTTTTACACTAATGTGACCTGGCCTCTTAGGAAAAGAACTTTCTTCTCTAAATCTCAATTGTATTTTCCCCTTAACAAATTCTTCAATTTGTACAGAAATGCTCATAAAAGCACAGTGGGTGGCTTATTTTGAATCATTTGGTGGTGATACAGAAAGCCAGTTCTCTCTTAGAAATGTCCTTAATAAAGAGTCAAATAATACTCGGGCAGGTGCTCAGAGCATGCTATCCCAATTCTGTGGACTGCAACAGAACTGATAAAGTCTACACCAGGGGGCAGTTGCCCAATGTCTCCATACACTGCCAAAATAGTAATGTATTAACAGGAATGTGACGGCAGAGTGAAGAAGCACTATCCACCTTCTTTCTTATTTCAGGAAAAGAAAATGAAACAGAATTATGCACTCAAGTGTTTCTGCCAGGAAAACAAACCCTCTAATTAGGGTATAATGAAAATCAAATCTCATTTACAAAATAAAAATATAAAAATTAACTTCAGAAATCAAATAAATTGATTCAGAATAAATGCCAATGCATAAGAAACCTACCTCAACAGTAATTATTTATCAAAACGAGATTTGAAACATTAAACAAAAAAACTCATAACTAATACATTTACAAAAAAATCTATAATACAATAACAATAAATAAAATAATTTTAAAAACATGTTCCCTTAAGTGCTGTGTACACCTATTTCTGATTCATTTCCATGGCAAACAGTATGCTGTAGATTTTGGTAAAGTAACCTTTTATTTTTGGTCAGCATTTGCATGTTGAACATAAATACACATGGAATGTACTAGACAGTTATAGTTCTTCCACAGGATCTTTTTCACAGTTACATAAAAAGTTTTCAACTTATACATCATGAACGTTTTCATAAGCATTTTATCTTCAATGGAAGAGTGCTGGAAGAGGAAGTAAAAAACACTTCAGAGTGATCTCTTACTGTTCTGTCTCTTACTGCCTCTCAAAACCAATTCTTTTATTCTTGGGTTGTTTGGGTTTTTTGCGTAGTCATGCTCTGGTACAAACTTGAGGAAAAAGCGTGTAATGTTGTGAGGCAGCCTGCACCTTCTGGATAGCTTTTAAGTGCCTAATGGATCCAGTCCTTAAGGCAGTCAGTGTTTCACTCAAATGTCCATACTTCTACATCTTGTATTATGAAATCTTCTTTCTTAGTTAAGATGTCATTATTGAAGGTACTGCAGGAGTTGCTTCGCCCATGATACAAATCTGCATCTAACCATAAACCAAACCGGCCACTAGAAAGGAAATACACAACAAATTTGGTGTTATACAGAACAGTAAAAACACTGAAAGCTGTATAAACAATCAAAGAAGCGATTCAGAGGAATCTAGGTGACTCTGGGGATCTCCTAGGCCAAATGTGAAGAGCTCAGTCCTGGCAAAGCACTTGCTAAGAAGCTTGTGGAGCAGGGAGCAGTGCCCTTTGCACCAGCGAGTGGAGCAGCGCGTAGGACCCTGCGAGTGCCGCACTCCCTGGGCCACCCGGCTGCTCGCGCTGCCAGCTGTGGCTACGCCAGGGCACAGACCTTGGGGTCCCTTCCCTGGCTGTCTGCATGTGGACAGAGCACCTTCTGGTTAGAAGGAAGAGGAGGGAAGTTTATCCCCTCCTGATGCAAACCATGCCCAGCTATCCCGTGGTACAACTCCCAAGTAAGCTTTAGTTGTTTGTACAGCCTTAGCCCTTGATTTTGTACCTACTGACCTTTGAAACTGATTATGCCCTGTCTGTATCCTTGCTCTGTGCATCAACAGAAACGCAACAGCTTAGTAAGGACCACGTGATAAACCCTAGAAACTGATGGCAAAATTGCCAGTAGGGATTATCTTCCAGTGACAAACCGCTTCAGCAATGAGTGACGTATCTACCTAAAACATCTGGTTTTTTCCTGGCTAAAAAAAAAAACCCAACCAACAAAACAGCTCTGCAACAAACCCTATTTGCCTAACATCAGTCAGTCTAAGCAAACGAAATTGCTCTCAGTCTGTAACAGAAATCAGATTACTGACGTATCTTCTCTGAACTAAAAATTTACTAAAAGTAAGTTCAGACACTTTACTGGTGAGTTTTTCTTGCATCTACCATTGTCCCTATTTCCCTTTAAAATTTATTAAAAAAAGTTGGCTATATGATTTGAAAACCAAACATTCACTCACCCTCCACCTCCAAGCTCCAGAGAGGTAGTGTCTCCATTGATGAAGTAGGTGTTCTCTCCACTCCATTTGAATACCTGAGGAGGGGAAAAAACACAAATATATTTGGACTGTGAGGATTTTTGTAGTCTCAAACTACTGGGTACCTACTCTTAGCAGCTAAGAAGTGTGGTCATCTTTTATTTTTTTCTTGAAGAGGGAGAAGGTAAGGTAGAAATTAAAGGATGAATACATATTTAAAACTATGAACAAGGCACTCTAATCCTTATTTTAAATTCTGTTTCCCTCTCTAAATAAAGTGATATCCTGTTAAAAAGGAACAATGTGTTCAATATAGAAAAAGTGCATAAACCATGAGCATTAAGGGGTATTTCAGTAGCACTCTTATCTCTGTTTTTTGTCACTGTGATCCTAAAAATGCATAAAATTATATCCTATTCTTGATATCATTGCCTTCCAAGGTGAGTCTTTGACAGTCCACTCCTTAACTCCCTTCTGCTTCCTCCTTCATTCCACCTAAAACCCCCTCCTCGCCCTAACACTGTCCTCTCTTTAGACAATTACAGAGGCTTTTGCTTAAAAGTATTGCATTGAAGCAATTAATAATTAACTGCATTCATCACCATCTGGCATATCTTCTACACTCAAACATGCTGTCTTCATAAAAATCTCATAAATTTTTCAGAACTGGAACCCAAAAATCTTATTTGAGAAAGTGAACCCACTTACCTTGAAATGTGGACAGAATGTGTAGAGGAATGTTTCACCAGTGCCATAGTAATGGTCACTAAACCTGAAGGGATGTGTAGCATATGCTCCAAATACCTGTCAGAATAAAATGATTACACTACTTTTGTGGACAGTGTAGAATTCAAGAGAAAAACCCCCAAACATTTCAAAATACTTTCTAAGAACAGCTGAGTTGATTTTCATGTTTGAAGAACCAAGTAGTGAAGTGTATCAGATGTGCAAGTATTCCTCCACATCTCTTGTATTCTGCAAGTTAAAAGCCAGATAACAACAATGGCAGCAGGATTGCTGACTCTAGGAGCTACTGAAGAATGAGACCTTCAGACAGGTACTGCTTGTGACAGCTTCTTAACTGAGATACTTGAGAATGATACATCCAAGGGCACTACTGCACTCATTGCACTTCTAAAGCTTTTATTAGTGCTGAAGTACTTTCCTGTGGTAACTCTAGTTTAGGCAGTAGAAAATATAACGAATACTCCAATGTCTTATTTTAATATGACATCACTTCATTGAATGAATAGCATTTCATAATGATCACTTTTCATAATGTTGCCCTTTCAGCTCAACCCCCGCAGAACAAGGGCTCCTTACCTGGTTGTCCATATCCTTGATGACCAGGAGAACTGGGCTGTCGAGAGAAGCCGATTTGCGGTACAGGGTCTTCAGGCTGGTCCCATGCTCCAGCGTGCTGTATGCCAGGCGCCACGGATAGCCCTGCACCCGCGCGGGCAAGCGCCGGGCAAGCTGGGCAGGGAACAGGGAATGAGCGAAATGGTTACACTAGCAACACACGCAGTGCCCCAGCCTGTTCTGTCTCTCGCACTCGACAGAGACAGCACCACATCTAAGAAGGAAACCTGAGGGTTTTCTAGCCATACCTGCTCTATGTGCATGTTTTCCAGGAGAGCACTGTGATGCTTTAAGATAGGCAAAGTATCATCATCATCCTCTTCTTCATAGTAACTGCAAACGCTCTTTCGTCGTTTAGCTTCTTCTACAGTAATGATCTGTGGCAAGAGAACAAGTGTCCAGCCTAAAGCACAACTCTTACACCATCAATCCTCTGTTGAAGCAAATCAATTTAAAACTTACTCCTCAGCTGTCACACTGTTTGGAGCAAAACTGCCATATGGGATAGTTTTATCAAGCACAGGTACTCTTAAGTAAATGGAGAAAATCTTAACTGGCAAGGTGTCTTTGTGACAGCAGGACAGTCAAGGTCTTTATAAAATACATTCTTAGTTGAAAATTATCAAACAGCTTTTTGGAAACTTCTATTTATTCCCTTGTTTAAGACTTTATAATATTGTAATATTTTAAAAGGTGAGTCCATATAAATACTTTTAATATCAGATTTGAATTGACATACTTATAAATCAAAGAACAGACTTCTTTCCAGTAAATACAGGTAAGCCTCACTAACTTTTCCAATAAAGCTGGAAACGAAATGAGCTTGTGAGTCCATAAAACCTAATACTTCTCTATAAAAGGACCCAACAACCTACGAGGTGCTCAGAGAGACAGGGGACAAACTCTGAACTCCATATGGCATGATTAGCAAATAGGATCCCAAATGTGGCACGAGGCAGGAGCTCCCAGGCTGGTAGCACTCATGGTGCCCAGAACTCACTGCAGAGAGGAGGACATCACCTCACCCATCAGCGGCAGCAGTCCAGGTGTCCTGGCTCTGGACAAGCTGCTGCTGGGGTGCTCGGCCTCCTGGCTGGCAGAGGGCATCACCTGGCACAGCTGGAAAGCTGCCAACCCTTCAGTGCAGCTCAGGCACTTGACAAGTGCCAGGAGTCTCAGCTCTGCACAGCAGTGGGAGGTGAGATGAGTCTCGCTGTGCCCAGCAGTGGGGCTTTAGCTGGGGCTCGGTGCCACCATGGCACATAGGAAGCAACAGCAAAAGCTCTGAAATGGAGCTAGTGAGAAAGAAAAGGGGAAGCAACGAGGCCTAGCTACAAAACAAACAGGAAACCTTAAACTGTCTTTTCCTTCCATGAGTTTATCACCACAGTGGTCTTATCTTGGAGCAGGAATCTCAGGATGCAGCTGCAGAGCCCACTGTGCTCTGCTATGCGCCTTGCTGCCAAAAAGGCTTCCAAATGGCTTTCATGTTACACACAGATCAAGTTTTGCATAATTCCTCCACACCTTCACGATCACTGCTGGAACTTGTAGAAGCTGTCAACAGTCAAGACAATTGGAAAGAGATGCCTGGAGGTCCTACACACACCTGCCCCTCAGGTGAGAAAGCAAATGCGCTGGACTGACTCCAGGTGTGGATTTAACCACACAACAAAGCACAGAAGTTTTGCATGGCTGGTGAGGAGTTCACACAGCCCTAATACCCTCAGTCACACCTGGCATCCCCAGTGGGATGAGAGCTACATATCTGCTGCATGCACTCATGGCCAGCCCACACTCTTCCGCAGATGCTTGGAGCTGAGCAGGGCACCTGGGCATTGGCACTCCAGTGCAGGGGCAGGAAAAGAGAGGAAGGCAGGATCAGAAGGCAAAATCCAGCCTGCAGAACAAACACTGCTATGTGCCCCTGCACACCTGAGCACTTACAGGTATTCCTGCCCATGATATTGCAAGAGCTCTACAGCTTCATCCTGTCCCTCCAGCCTCTCCTTCTGAGACTGCAGATAAACCTGTGCTGGAAATTTTTTCACATGGTGAATTTCAGGAAAGGTTTTCACTGCAAAATTAGGATAATTAAAAACCAAAAAAAATGCCCACAACAAACTATTCAAAGAAAACAATCTTTCTACTTTTATCATTGTTCTTTTTTCACCTTCTGAGTGGTTTGCCTTCTCACCTCATCTCCCAGACCATGATTGTATATATTATTTTTCATTAACACCTTTTCCACCTTAGATCAAAAGTACCCTGCTCCCCTTTTGAAGACTGTATTTTAGGAATCATCTCCCCTCCAGGAGTGAGGTAAAAGTATCAACCAACAGCAAATCAACCAACAAGAGGTATCTGTAGCAAAATACAACCAAACTCACATAGGCAACCAGAGAAAACTATTAACACAGTTGTAAATTGCAAATTGACTCCAGAGACAGACAAGCCCCTCCTCTTCTCTGCATACACATCTATTCGATCTCTGAACTGCACATGTGAATGAAGTTCAGTCAACAACTGTAGAAAGAGGCATCTTCAGGATCAGGTATTTACAGACCACACGAAAGCAGAAATGGATGAAAAGAATCGACCACTACAGAAACCAGATCTACAAAATCTTTCAAAGATTTTATAGGGCTAAGGAAGGAAGCTACCTAAGGTGGAAATGCCCCTCACCTGAGTACAGAGCACATTTATTACTCAGACAGAAGTTCTATCATCAGATCCACACTGTTCAAACGGGAAACAATTCAACATACCTCCACAAAAGGTTCCTCCTGGTCTGGTCTGGCACAGTAAATAATTCTAATATTCAAAGGCATTTTTCTCTGTTTCATCATCTAGCAGTTTATTTTCAGGACCCACTACTCTAGCCCCTGCTCTAGTGGCAAGAGTTCTCAGCCACAAGTGTGACAGACAGCTACTGGCCATGGCATGCTGTGATGAAATTGCTTATATGCTTCTCTACAATTCGAGTTTCTGTTTCCCCGCAAGGGAGAGTGAAACTTTCACAGTCATCATGCCCAAATTTGGACTTTATTCAATAGAGATTTCCTGGCAGACCTACTTGAAATTGGTAAAGCTAGAATATATTACAAATAAAAGAGACACACCCTTAAAAGCAGTTTCCAGCTAATTCTTCCTTCCAATAAGTATCTAAATAAGAAATGAGAGACAAGCTCCCAGTGTGGCCAGATCTCTTCTACATCTGTCTTCGGATCACTGACTCTCTTTCATTCTGGTTTTATGAAAATGGCATGCAAATAACTGAACACTGAAATCTAGAGCAATGTATGACTGCACTCAGCTCTAAACAAAACAAGGAAGGCTTTTTTCCATCTTTCAGTTCACAAAGCATCAACATTGAGAAACTACAAATCTGTAAAAATATTAGCTCCTTGGGAATAGAGGTTGCTACATTTCAAATGAGAAGTCCCACTTCCAAGCTCCATTTTTCAACAACATACTGTGAAGATAAAAATGCTCAAAAAAAAAAAAAAAAGGGTAGTAGAATTTAAAGAAAACAAGTTTATGTTTAAGACAAATAATCAGTTAAATTTTTAAATCACCAGCAAGATACTTCCTACTGTGGGATTTATTTGTCTGTTTCATTTATCCCATTTCCTTAGCACAGAAAATGTTTGAGCATTCAGAAATATGATTTTTAAAAATGTGTGCAAGCTTATTTCCCTTAGAAACTAGGCTTTGTACACAGAAGAAAGAGATAACAAGCACAGGCATGCCAAGTGGTTACAACAGATTGCAGAAGACCACACGTGAAAAAGCCAAAGTCCAATGATAAAACTTATTCCACTTACAACCAATATTCAAACAGTACTGGTGTGTGCACCAGAGAAGCAAGGGTATGGCACATCACCACACACCAATCCATTTCAACCAGCACACCAGAGTCTGGGTTGATGTTTACATCCATATATACATTTTGAAGATTTTATTCTTAAGTAGCATATAAATACATCAGGAAATACATTAGGAATTTAGCAATACTGACAACATACACCTGTATAGCTTTGCAAAAGACTAATATCTCATGGTCAAAATGTTTACACAACTTCTGCTGGTTGCACACCAGAGAGCTCCCAGTTGTTTACCTGTTCTTTCTAGGGAGAGCAGAAAGGAAAATTGAAGGAATATGAGTACATTTGTGAGACAGATACAAGCCTTAAGGAGACCTCTATATGAAGCAGCAACTGTTTTAAAGAAACACCATAAAAATCCTCAAAAGAAGAACTGCTGAGATTCTTAGCAGAGGATGCACACTTGATATGCACATGCTTCATGTAAAGGCAGAAAGCACTCACCTCCCAGCTTTTAGTAGTGGGCTCACTAAAGAAGTTGTCAATCATGTCAAGCTCCTCCTTTTCTACCACAACAAAACCTTGCTCTTTGGCATCTTTCCCATATATTTCTGGTGACCACTGAACAAAAAATGTGTACAAGTGATCCACCCTGTGAAGAGAAGAGGAGGAGACAACCATTGTTCAGTGGTCCATGAACACAACATTGTCATGTAGCACAGAGGTTTTGCCCAATGACAAAACAGGGACAACCACCCAACAGGATATCCGTGTACCTCCACCCTCATATAGAACACAAGGCAACAGCTCCCTCCACCTGGCAGCCCAAACCACTTCAAGGTTTCTCTGCTCTCACTGCCCACAATGTATTTTTCCCCTCCCTTTGCTATATGCAAAGCCAAAGCATCATGGTAAAAGCAATGTAGCTTGTCCAGTCCCACACAATTCATATTAAGAAGTCAAATTGATTGACACTACATCATACTCACAAAAGTTAACTCCATAAAACATTCACCTTACCCATTTAGTTTGACCTCCAGCATGAAACAAGAAATGAGATTGCCAGTGAAGTCTACATTACCGTTTTAGCTGCCCTTTAAAAGTTATAGAGGCTAACCACAAAACAATCTTCATTCTCTTAGCATTATGAAAATAAACTGCTACCAACAGCTTTGCTAATGATATAGTACCAGCAGCAAATGCTCTTCCATAAATGTAGTCAGCTCTCAGCCACTGTCTTTAAAGAGATATTCCTTGACAACATCCGTAACAAACCACAAAACAATTTCAGAAGAAGGAATTTATGTATTAAGTTAAAACAAACAAATGCAATTTCAAACAGGAATAGAACAGTGGATCCATTATACAAGAAGTTGAATTGCCAAAAAAAACCCAGACCCCAGTAAAGCGAACAGATAGAAAGACAGTAAGTGCTCATGACATTGGATCCTTCTCCAGCTTTTCACCAGAAAGTTACGTCCAGCAACTCTTAGATCAACAGAAAACAGAAAAAACCTTTGAGAAATTTAGACATTTCCCCTCCCGTCTTTCACGTTACTTGGATTTATATATATGCACAAATAATCTTAAAATACCATTTCAGCACTGTTACAATCTGTTAGGGTTGCTAGTATAATTCCAGATTTTTTCAAATGAGTCTACAAAAAGAATAAAGGATTTACTTTGTTTCATCATAGAAATAATGAAAAAGAAATAAATTAGCATTGCTCACAGAGGTTTCAGAAAGAGCAGTCTGATCATCTCTTTGCTAACTAACCTGAGCTTTAGCTGAAAGAGACAATTGACTTGAGCACTGTGTATTTTACATACAGTAGTCCTACTCCAGAAAGCTAACTACTTAATTCCTACAAATCCCTCAGAAAGGACAATAAAAGTAGTGGTTTCTGCTGTCTGGCTAAGGTCAGTTTGAAAGCACGTTTATGCAGGTGGATGAAGGAGAGCAGCACATTCCTGTCTCAGAATCACAGAATGTATTTATGTTTTAAGCCATCTCTGGAGATCATCTAGGCCAGCTCCTGCTGATAGCAGAGCTAACTTCCAAGGTAGAGGAGGTTGCACATTCTTGTCCATTTGCAGTTGGAAAATCTCCAGCAGTGATTCTACAAGTTCTCCACGCATAGCCAGTCTCCTGGGTTTTTTTCTCTTTTATCTAATCAGTTTCCTCCAAAGCATGCAGCACATGATCTAAGAAGGGTCTGGTGCCATCCTGCACTTTCTTTTTCTTGTCTGTCCCCCTGCCCCTCCACTTTTTAACCAAGTGCTTAACAAGAAGAGGGGAATAACGACCACCCAAGTTGTTTGGCTCTTCTTCCCTACTTAAGCCAGCAAGAAGCAAAGCCTTTGTTGCTACAAGGACACACCACTGACACGTTGAGTGTGCTCTCAACTTCCCCAACTCCTTTTCTGCAGAGCTACTCCCTACGCCACCTGTCCCCACCCTACTGCTGCAGGGACTGCTCCATCCCACGTGCACAACTTTTACATCTGCCTTTTCTGAACTGTGAGCCCATTGCGTTGAGGCCTCTCTGAGCAGTAGCCCTAACCTCCAGTTATAAGCACTCCTCAAATTTTGTGTCATTCCCCAAAATGAATAGGGTGTGTTCTGTCTCAATGTCCCTGTCACCAATGAAGGCATTAAACAGTATCAGTCCCCGAGAATACCACTTGTACCTCACTGCCACTCAGACCAACTACCAACCCTTTAAGTCCAATGGTCCAGTCAATTTTACAACCACTTGTAGCCTACCTGTCCAGGTCGTATCTTGCCAGTTTGGCTATAAGGATACTATGGAAGATTGTGTTGAAAGCCTTAGTAATATAATGGTGAAACAACAATCCCTTGGCCTCTCCTTGCTCAAGGAGCTAGCAATCTCAAACAGAAAAGTTATCAGGTCAGTATAAAAGCAATTTGCCCTTGGTAAATATATGACAGCTGATCCCGACCACTTCTTTCCCACTATATGCTTGGAAATGGTGTCTATAAGGAGTTGCTTCCCGGGGACTGAGGTGAAGCTGACTGCCCTGTGCTCCCACAGATCTTCCTTGATTTTTCTGACAATGGTTGCAGCATTTGTCGTTCCAATCATTAAGGAACACTCCCAGTGAACACAGCCTTTCAAAAGATGATAGAAAGCATCTTTTTAATAACATCAACCAACTTCCTCAATATACTCAGAATGTTTCCTGTCAGTCCCCATGGACTTGTATACGCTCAGTTTATTTAAGTAGTATGTAAGTAAGTTTTCCTCTGCAATGGACAGTTGATAAATAAATCCAGACAGTCCAGATTTAAGAAGCAGCAGCATAAAATAGAAATAGGTGATTACAGAGGTGATGGCATTCTGAAAAGGGATGCTCTGCTAATAAAATTCTAATACTAGGCTACAGTGGTATTTCCAAGGTACCAAACTGAAAACATTTGAGCCAATTTTTAAATTGAAAAACCACTTCTTGAGGAAATTTCTTACAGCCAACTTGACAGCTGCAAGAAAATTTATCCTAGAACTCAATAGCTGTTTTGGTGATCGCATGCTTATGAGCATATCATGCACTAACAGAGAAACAGCAATAAAACAAAGTAATTGGAAAGAGACAACTATAGGAACATGAAGTTAGTAACTCCAGAAAGAAAACAGTCAGAAGGCTCTAAGTCCAACCACTGCTCTTGGCCTAGAGAAAGACATTAATCCAGAGGAGTCCTACGACTTTGTTATAAATGTGCCTGACTAAGTTATGATTCTCCACAAATCTTGAGGGCTGAGGTATTGTAAGCCCTCATATGCTTTTATGAGCTTATAGAGACTTCTGTGAGCCCTCATTATAAGACATTAAGCTATAGATACAAACAGGTTTTCATAGATTTCCTCTGCACAGTTTGATATTATCAGGAGTCTAGGAGTATTCTCCTTATAAAAGGCTAATTCAAAAGGATTCTAAATCTCGCAAAAAAGTCAATGCCCTGTCAGCAGCATGATCTCAGTGCAGTGTGTTTTACATCAACTTCAGTGCAAATTATACATTCATAAACCAAGCCTGTTTGCAAAATTTACACTGTGGAAAATTAAAGAGATTTACTTCTTGACTGAGGAATTAGTCAATGCTATTATTTACGAACAAAGAAATTCTTCATTACTATCTCTGTCTCGGTGCAAGGCACGTTCCTCTAAAAGGTCTTGAGGAAATGCGTGACCTAATTACTGAGCTACTACTACTCAAAATCCACCAGGGTGGGAAACCTGCATACCATTTAAACATAAATCCACATAGTAAGAGCACACACAGACTTACCCTCTAATACTGTAAGCTATACCCATTGCAAAACTTCCCAGCAAAGGAGTCAATCTCTATTTCTGTCGAAAAGCATGGGTGCCCCTCTGCTCAGCTGAACCTGGCAAGAAGCTGCCCTAGACTGAGTGATCTGTATTTAAGGCAACTCAAGATGCCCAGAACCCCCTCTGCATGCTGAGGTGATCACTGCTGTGACCAAGCAGGCAGCACAAAGCAGTGCTGCAGTCACTGATTAACTCAGCCACGCTGTGCTGGTCACAGGGCGACGTGTGCCGGGACACACGCAGCGCCTGGGAAGCCATGCATGGAGAGAGAACACCTACAGCAGGCACAAAAGGCAAATGAGACAGAAGATTTAGTGCCTTTATAAAGAATATCAGCCTAAAAGTATCCTTTCTGTATTAATGGTGTTTCCAGAGGCTTCCGAGAAAAAAAAATCAACTTAAAAGTACTGGGCCCGGAAAGCAGCAGCAGCCTGCACACGGAAGAGCAGCTCTGCTGGGGGCTCTGGGCTATGGGGCCCAGGCTGAAAATGGAGCCATTTTCACAACTGATGACAGAAGCTATTTTAACAGCAAACACTATGATCATGGAAAAAATGCAATTAAAAGCAAATCAGAGGAAGATTTAACTTACACTAAATATATATATGCAGACCAATTTTTTCACAATCTCTTTCCAGGTTTGGACAGTTTGTTTGATTTTAGTTTTTTTTAACTTACTACAAAGCATTAAGATGCTTCACAAGCTACTGTGACTGGAATGGAGAAAATGTTTTATTTATGCTGCTTTGTGGCCAACAAGATAAGAGGGATATTCTTGATATTTTCACTCATGAATATAAACTGCATTCCAAATGGTTTTAAACCTAGTAATTTTTCTCATATTTTGTCTTAAATACATGGCAAAGCTATTCCAAACACCCTACTATTCATGGCACTCTCAAGATGCAACACTTACGTTTATGTTCTACACAATATTGATGCAAGAATATCCCCAGCTGGTAGGAAGTGGTGTGCTTTGCTTAAGGAAGGCATCCAAGAGCTTGGAGAAAACACTGTCTTGTTCAAGAGGCAAAGACACATCTTGCATTAATACAAAGGAGTGGGTCTCACGTTTAATTTCTGCTCCAAGTTCTGCTTGATCTGTCATGCAATTCCGGGGTGTTAAAACACGCATGAATAGCACCAAAAAGACCCAGTCTTACAACCAGTCATTCACCACTACTTTTGATCAAGATCCAAACAGCAGCCCTGACATCAAAGATCTGGTCTGTCAGCCAGCATGGCCAGGTGCTGCTGCAGCAGCTCACTGCAGAAGTTACTTTTATCTCGTTATAAAAACTGAAGTATAAACTAGTTGTCAACACTTCTTCAGTTTATACATGGATTAGGTCCGCTCACCATTCAGAAAGTTTCTGCTCATAAAAGGACAAGAAGAAAGGCTGTTTTCCAAGTCTGTGGTTAGAAGCTTCATAGATTTACCTGTTGCACAGAGCAATGATTAGAGACGACTTCAGTCAGCTCAGCAGCTTTATTCACCATTGGCTACACTATCCCCACAGCAGTAACTGACCTTGTGTTGTATTACAGCATCACTCCAACTCCTTGAAGTATTTACTCAAACTTCAGCCTAGAATTTTCTGAACCTACCATTTTGCAATCCCTGAGGAGCCAAGGACTGGGATCCACAGATAGCAAGCAAACCAAAAGCTATCCAGCTACTCTCCCAAGGACCACATTCCAGCTGGATTAAACCTCTCCCTCTCCTCCAAGAAGAGTTCCAGGACAGCAACTTCCACACTACTACAGACAATCAAAACACTCCTTTTTAAACCACAAAAATTATAAATACTTAAAACAATACACATGCTACATATTTAAAATTAAAATTATTAAATAAAAATGATTTTTTAAAAATTGATTGCATCTGAAAGAGACACCTCTGACATGGATCACAAGTTCAGATTCCTCCTTCCTGGTATCTAATTTACCAGATTCACTGATTTTGGTTCATCAACAGACCAGAGAATCACTCTAGCTGCCTTCTGTCAAGGAAAGGATCACATATTTGATTCTTCACAGCCAGTGAAAATTCTTGGGTGATTTATGTGGAAAATCACAGACCTTCACTTCTCTAGTTTGTTGGCTTGCTTTTTCCTACAGTAGTATTTATGCATTAATACACACCTACAGGAAAACATTTATGTTCCTCAATTTTACTGCAAAGGGACTATTTTTTAATGGGACAAAAGACAGAAATACTCACACCTGTTTAGTTAGGTGTATCTCCCTTTTCCCACACGATGCCCTTTGCTCATGTGAAATACCTATTTTTTTTAGCACATGGAATCCACCTTAGTGGATTCCATGCCCCTCTAGCCACTGCTCCCCTTTCCCCTACTTCTCAGACTACTGCTGAAACTCCAATCATCTCCCAGTACTTTTCTCATATGTTAGCTGCACATATATCCCTCTTTCCATCTTCAAGTGGCACCTGAGCCCTTTCTCCTTCCCACTGAGAGCCATACTAGACCAGTAACAAACATTGCTTTATGTCACTGGCATGCAATGAAATGAGGGCACCCCCCAGCATCCTTGCTGCACTTCACACCTTGGACCATGCAGGTAATGTAAGATTCAGCTCTAGAAAGCACTACACATTTAAAAAGTAACAGACAGACATTTTTGTGCTAACAGGAGTGCAGCTTACCTTTCCCGAGGAACAGCAAACCAGTACTCTGGTTGCTTTATCTTTTTACTGTACTGTTGAGACATGGTAGTGCTCTGAGACACAAAGGACTTTCTCATGGGCTTGCCTACTTTAATGCACAGAAACATTGGAGGAGTCTTGCTCTTCTCCTCTTTTGAAGGAAGCATATCTGAACGAGACACAAGAGAAACAGTCTGCTTACAGGAAAGTACAATTACTGCAGCTGATGAAACACTGTGATAAAGATTAATAATCTTGGGCAAAGGAATATGTAGAGGCACCATACACAGAATTACACCTGACTTCAACAGCACAAGCAGTTTAGTAAAACCCCGTTCATCCTAAACTGAGGGCATTTATTCCCATTTTGTCAAAGCCTGTATCCCCCTCAGCTGTACAGCTATGTCCAGAACAGCCCTGTAAAGAAATAAATAAAATGACCAGGCTGGGTGCTGCCTGCAACACGAAGCAGGCAAATAAAGGGGACATGTTAGGGTCCACAAAACCCATCCAGGCTGAAGGGTAATCTTGCATGCACACACACACACACACAAAAAGCCCAATCAGTTTCTCAGCTCTGTTGATCACACAGCCATACAAGCACCTTTTATCTGCACAAGACAGGGCCAAGCCTAAAAGCAGTTTAAGCTCCTTAAATTGCTAGTGTGACAAAAAAACTTGCTTATTAATCTACAGCCTCAATCACACTGAAGTTGCCTTCTTTGTTTTAGGTGTACACATACAGCCAAATACCACCAGCAAGATATAAACCCTTATGAAAAAAAGGAAAAATCATTTTAAGAACAACTGTACTTAAAATAAAGACTTCTACTTTAATCATCCCCCACCACCTGATGTGAATCAAGGGTATGTCCACTGGTTCATTAAATTACCCAGAGAGGAGCATCAACGCTCCAGGACAGACTACTGCTTAGAGGCACTGGGCTGCCATAGAAATGGTAATATGTGTGCACAAGCTCTGAAAAGATATTTCATTCCGTTATGTGCTTTCCTGGAACAGCCTGAATTATTTCTGATAACGCAATGACCAATCAGGAAAAAAGCGACCAGTCAGTAGGACTATACATGTCTTCCTATTTATCACTTCTTTAAGGGTTTCCATAGCATGACAGACACCAGACACATGCAAATAGCGTCAAGAACACTTCAGTGCCTCCCTTCACAGCAATGCTCTACTACTTTGGATACTATCGGAAACAAAACTGACAGACTTCAATGAGGCAACAGTGGTTACCAATACAGAGTGACAATTCCTAGGCCATGAAGTGTCCCTGCCAGTACTGAAACTGGATAACATTTCACTGTCCTTCTTAAAGCCAGCAAACAGAAGTAAAGATTATATAAGCAGTGATCACTGAATGTGGAAAGAGCACACAAGCTACTTATCAAACTGCAAGCTTAGAGAATTTGAAGATAGCAGGTAATATAAAACCGAAATACACAAAGAGTAATAAAGAGACCAGGTATTACAGAAAGAAGAAATTTAGAGGAGGCTGTCAATTCAAAGGTTACCGTCATAATGCTGTCCAAGTCTCAGAGGAAACAAGGATAACCAGAGACCTACCTTCAATTGGCACTTGAATTTTCTGCAGCAGCCACAGTCTGATTTCTGATTGATTGTCTAACTGTGTTTCTTGACAGGTCTTGTCTACAGCTGGTACTAATGAAGAGTCCACAGACTCTTTCAGATCCTTTTCCTCTGCTGCTGCTGAGCTGATTTCTAATGAAGGTGCTTTCCTTTCAACACAGCAGGAATCAAGCTCCATACTTTTAACTGTATGGACTTCATTAGCTTGGGACTTTGAACAGCTAAGTGTAAGGTCTATGCCAATTGCTTTATTGTTTTCACCTTTCTGGATTTCAGCCTTGTGTAAGTCTTCAGATGACTGAGACCCATTTCCATCCTTATTGAGGTAAAATTCAATAAGTTTATCTTTCTCTAGCTCTTTCTTAGTGTCCAATTCAGTCTCCACCTTACCTGTCGGGGTACTGACACATTTGTTTACTTCTGGAATAACATCTTGCTTTTCACACAGCTCTAAGTCTAAGTCAGCTTTAGGTTCAACACTGTCCTTTTTTTCCAAGGAATCAACTGTCAAGTGCTCCTGGACTTCTGTAGTGGGTTTGGTTACCTGCTGCTTAGTTCTCCCCAAGTCCCTGGGGTCAGCCAGCAAGCCTTCCATTACCGAGATTTTCCTGTCCAACCCTCTGTCCATACGAGATGATGTCTCTTCCAGCTCAGTGACGTCATCCTCTCCTTCTCCTAGAAGGGATTTTTCTTTGGTTTTGGTATCTGAAGCATGTTTTTCCCTGGAAGGGTCCTTGGTACATGAAACCACATCAAACTTTTCCAAATGTTCAGTGGCAGTGATGTTGTTGGGAAACTCCAGAGACTTAGATTTGATTGAGCCCGTACTCTCCGATGACTGAAGAACTTCAAAATCAGCAGACTTTTCCTTATCTGAAGGCTTTATCTGTTTGGCACCCAGAGCAACAGATGCATCCCCATTCTGCTGCCTCTTTTCCTTGCTAAGGGATTTGAATTTGCTGAAAGGATTGATATCTTTCTCAGAGGACAGGTCTTCCCATTCTCCTGGCCTGTACAGAGGACAAAGATCCTTTGGTATGTCACTGTCAGGGGAAATGATGGATGTACATACGATGTTAAAAGCAAAATGGAAACAGAAAAAAAAATGAAAAGAAAAACTAAACATCAACTTAACTTAAACCATGAAACTCAATGAAAAATAACTTTCTCCAAAATAAACATACAGTACTGGAAATAAGTGACTTTAAAGACAATGGAGAAAAATGCTGAAAGTGTAATACCAAAATAAAATGAGTAAACCACTTGGCAGAATATGCCACGTGGCTAAAGAAATGTTACACATGTAATAAGAATGTGCAAGTCATCAGAAGTTCCATAACAAAAAAACACAGGACATGTATTTAGCTGCTGGAATTTAATTCAAATCATATTAATATTGTAATTTCCCACACCTGACAATGAGTCAACATCTACAACCATCCATGCTTCCCTAGTCAGTACAAATGTACTTTTGAGAAAAACAAATCAGAGAGAAGCTGTATCCTGTTTGAACATGTTTACTGCAGAACAGTAACAGGCAACAGAGTTAGTAGCTTTCTTCTTTTATTTGTCTCCATTATTCAAACATACTGTTTGAATGCAGGCTTCTCCAAATATTTCTTTTTAAAGGAGGACAATCATAAAACATTTCAAAATGAAAAATTCTGAATAAATGTATCAGCATAAAACTTGAGCTCTTCGTTACTGCTAAAAGTCTGAAGAGAATGAGAATACAAGATCCTCATCACTTAAAAGTTACTAAGAAGTTATTAAACACTCCAGTAATGAGTGTAGCAAGTATCTGACAAGTTTTTCTTGAAATGAGAAAAGGGAGGGAATTCAATGAATTTCACTGATAAAAACGAGTATTGCCTATAAGAACAAAACCCTGCTTAGAACAAATAGATAAGCAGTGCCTGGTCTGTGCCTAAGTGAAAGTAGCCCACCCCAGAAAGTCTATTATGTATTATAGGTTATAACTATCAATGCACTTCTGGTTCTGAGATAGAAGTATTCCACAGTCTGGTGTTTCTGTAAGTCCTGAAGATGACAGCTAAGGTGCTGTTATCTTCAAAAGTTTCAAATACTCCTCTGAGAACAGTCCTGGTAACACAATAATGGTCTAAATCTAAACCTCTTCACAGCCACTGAAATAGCCCTAGAGACAAGTCAGTGCAAGAGCCCAACCATGGCATATTACAAATGCTTTTATTAATTACTGGTTTGTATTGGTCTCCTTTGCACTTTGGTTCTCACATTTGTTACCCATTTGTGTTTAACGCCACTTTAGTGTTCTAAAGAGAAAGTTGCTGTTCTAAAGAACAGCACAAGTGGCACATTCCTTTGCTGGCACTTTACTTTGCTGCACTAAAACTCTTCCCCTCCATTTCCCCCTCCCCCACTCCTCTTCCATGACCCTTACTGAGAATCTGCAAACGTAAGTTCAGGGAAGAACGCTCCTTACGATGGCAATGCATCTTTAATCTTCATGTGAGAGATGTCATTGTAGAGAGCTATTGAAACAACCTCCTCCATGGGGCAGATGAGCCCATACTCTTCACAGCCATTCTCAATTACCAGAGGATCAGACTTATGTGGGTCAAACATGATATTGTTTGGAGTTACTATCATGACTCCTCCAACGACACCCTAAAACAGAAGAAAGAGTCATCATATCACATGTAATGCACTTATCATTGAGTATTGGATTTTAGGCTACTATTCTAAAAATCAAAACCACTTCCTGCCTCTTTATACTGTGTCATGCAGTGTTTGCTAGAAAAATACTTTGCTTTCCAATTGCATCAAGTCAGGCATTGTAAGGAGAGAAAAGAAAAAAAATTCTTAATAACATCCAGGTTCCTGGCTGATAAGGAAGAACATCTCAACTATTCAACTTTCAGTGCTGACTGCTACTAGCTAAAGATGTGATTGTTAACCAACCAGACAAAACAGATTAGTGGATTTACTTTTTTAAAAAAGTACATAGCATTTTATTCTGGATGCAGCCATCTTCATTTGATCCATGAATTTACATGCAACCAACACACCTGCATGCAGTTTTACTCATGGAAACATCAAGGTTATTATGCCAAGCTACATTAGAGGTCTCCTTGATCTACTTTCCCAGAGGTACATGCAAAAAGCTTCTCCATACAGGGGTCTGATACGAGACAGCTTCTTCCCAACCTAGAAACAGCTCCTACGATTGGTCCAAGCATATTCTGCACAGCTGTAGAGTACTCCTTTAATTCTTCAAAATGTGCCCTAGCAATGGATTTGATAAAAGGCTGCTGCATCAGCCATTATTCAGCATCAATCCATGGCAACTGACCATTTCTCAAGGTTTAAAAAGAAGATTTCCACTGTCTTGCTTCTGCACCCTCTCCTCCAGATGAACTACAAAATTCACCAGACCAGCTAAGAAGCTCTGTGTAAATCGTGATGTCTCACAAATGGGAGACAGAGATCAACTGGAATGACCCACACTGCAGATACTACTAAATATCCAAGGTCATCTTCAAGGCAACCCAAGGAAGGCTCATAAATAGGCAGATAAAAGACCACAAACTTGGTTTGTGTGGCTTTTTTTAAAAAGCAGTAAGATATCAAGATGATGGCTTGGCAGTGGCAAATGAGCACATGAATGCCTGCTCCTTTATAAAGCAAAGTCTGTTCATATTTCCCATTTGCTTCTCCTGTATGACTCGGTGGACAAGCTTGGTTTGTGTTGGCATAACAGAATCAAAACAAAGTGCAGAGGCTTCTCCCAGAAGCCAGAAGACATATCAGTAGGCTGTACTTCCCACCCAGCCACTGCAGGAAGCAAGGCAACAAGGGATTTTAGCTACACAAGCAAAGAAGCCATCTCATGTTTGATTGCTCTGACTGCAAATTACTTTTTCTGTCCTGCAGCCATAAAATTGGCAATCTGTATCCTCTGCACCTAACAAGCATCACATAGCAAAGTGACAGTACTGCCCTAATTTACATGTGAGACATCAAGTAGTTCTCTATTACGTTCTACAAAATAGCAGACTGTAAAATTGCAGAGTTGTTAAATACAGTCTACATCCACTCAAAGCAAAAAGAAGCCAGAAACTGTAGGTGTAAACATATCCATCTTACAAAGTCAGGACTAAGGGGGAAAAAAAAAAAGGTTGAAACAACAATGATTCGCATCTCCAGTGTTATAAATTCCAGAGAACTTGAAAATCCAAACACGCAGACACCTAACTGAAAACAGAGTCAACAAGGACAGATATATCAAAGGAGGCAGTTCAGGAAGACAGTATCTCGCAACCTTGAGAAAAGGGCTAAAATACTACCCCAGTTTTGTGCCTTTGCTTCTAAAACACTTGCTGTAATTTAGGATTGCAGTCCTGGTGTATGTTACAAGAAACAGAAAGAAAAGATTGTATAATGCAATATTTATCCTTTCATTAGGCTTGCGTAACATTCATTAGCAAGTGCAGAAACAACATGAACATACTTGGAAACACTGCTCTGGAAACAGTTAAAATTTATCTTCAAGTCATAAATGAAATAGATTGGCATGTACTTGTTTTATAAAGCTGTTGCTCAATTTGATGGAACTGAACAACTAATCCTGACATGTCATAACTCTGAAGTGCAGTTCTCTCTGTGTATCTAGCAACACGTAACCAAAAGAACAAAATTATACAGCATATTAGAGTACCAACAAACACAGCAGTAATATATAAAGTCAACATAACTTTTACATTCTTTACAAACATGAAGTACATTTGACTCCCTCAGTATTAATTTCTCACTTATCCAAAGAGAATCTCCAACAATGCCCAAAAATCAGGTTCCACCTACCTTACCATCTGTGAAGTAACGACAATTCATTTTTAAAAATTTGACAACCACAGGCTCATCCTCTTCTGAAGTAGAGGACAGGACTCTCTCTACTGGTTTGAAAGCCTTTCTTGCCAAATCAGCATCCTTAGAAAAAGTTCAGTGCAGAGCAACAGGATCAGAATCATAAACTTCTAGATTTTTGAAAACTAAAAGGCCAGGTTCAAACAATTATTTTCCATTTGCTTAAGGAAGAAAAGCAATGGTCATATATGTAGGTATATATGTACACTTCCCACAGTATCCCACTGTACTGAAAAAAAACCAAACCCTTGTAACCTTACAAGAAACTCCTTACAAATAACAGGCAAGAAATTAAAAAACATCAAGGCAGGTCAGCTCACCAAAATTCCATTATGCACTCTCATTAGGGAGAGGGCCTGCCCTGACACATCATCTACACTGAAGACCTCTGCTCACAGAGCACTGGTGTGATTCCCCAGGCAGGTGGCATAGAGGTAAGGTTTAACACAATTATTCACTTCAAGCTTCTCTCCACTTTGGATTAGTGATGTATTTGAAATGACTAATTACTTTAACCTCAGCAGATGTTAAAGATGTTAAAGGCAGCTAAACTGCCTAAAGGTACTATCTAGAAATCATCATGGCAAATCACCCTTCTAAAGAAAATGAAAGATCAACTATGCCAAGGCCTTTCACAAAGAGTAAATCCAGTAGTCTTGTCTAAAGACAAGTCTGTATATGGGTACCACCACAATTTGTTTAACTAGAAAGAAACTGACTGCTCAGACTAAACTAACAGCCTCCCTATTCAAGGGTGCCAGTGCAGGATCAAGGCTCTGGACTGCAGAGCAGCATAAAAATCTCCAGTAGGAAACACTAAATAATTTTTCATATTTAGCTTTCTATTCTTTAAAGATTATGCACTACACTATTTCTAGTAGTTTTGATAGACTCAGGGCCCAACTGAACTTGTAATGAGTTTCCACACTCAGAATTCCCTTAATTTGGAGTATGTTTAAGACAATGGTAAATTTTGTAGTACAGCAAACTAATTTTACATAAGACACTACACACAAGGCCTGTAAACTCAAAAAAATGCTACTTACACAGCCTTGATTCTCAGCTTCAGAGTCAGAAAATATTATGAGAGTTTAAGACCAGTGAACCATGTTTGGACTTACAGGGAGTTTATCATATTCAGCATCTGATGATGAAGGAGAAACAGGAGCACCAGGACTAGAAGACAGCCTCCCAGCACTTGTTTCTGGCACAAAAAGAATCTAAATACAAAGAGGCATTTCAAAACAGTGAGGCACAAGCTTTAAAAGGCTATTCACTGTGTTCTATTAGAAAGACAATACAATACTGATCGCTCACATCTGCAATGATATCTGCAATGTATGCCTTAAAAACATTCAGAAAAATGAAACTAATTTCCTTATTCCAGCTTTTGTCTGCTGGGTATTCTTAGGTAAGTCACACCATCTCTCTGTGCCTCAGTTTTCCTATCTGCAAATCAAAACACTTAATCTCCGTGTGACTGTGAAGCAGAAGTAGAGATCTGCTCTTCATGAACCAAGTTAGTCTCCACACTTGCACTTCCAGTCTTGGACTCTCTTAAAAAGTCTCTCTCCATTTATTTCTCATCTTACAGGAGACTGACTCATACCCAACATAATGGCACAAGGCCATTTCAATTTCTGTATCTAACGCTCTAATTCTTTAATGCATTAGAGATTGCATTTATCCAGACTTTCCCAGAATCCAACTCCCCTGCAACAGCTGTATTATCTTCTTGAGCTTCAGAGTCATCTTTAAGATTTAGTGACAGTACATAAATAACAAGTCAGACACAGCAGTTACAAAGCTTCCCCCCCAAGAAATAATCTACTGAGTTTCACTTTGAGGAAGGGCTTTAAATTACTGTCCATTATCCTTGTATCCAAGTATCTGAAAGATACATGTAAGTAGTAAAAAAATTTAAAATACATAGCAGATAATCATGTTTCAGGTATTAAAAAAACCCCAAATAAATAAAAGATTTACCTGTCCTGGCACAATTGTCTGTGTGAAAAGCTTATTGAGCTCCACAAGCTTGTTTGGGGTGATGTTGAATTTTAATGCTATGCTGTTTATGGTGTCCTGATTTCCAGCCTGAAGAAAGAGTTGATGACTAAGATACCATACTGAACACAGCATCACACATGAACAAAACCCATCTAACAGACTGTTTGCAGGGATAGACTTGATGACCTCAACACCCCATCTATTTAATAGCTTAAGTGATAAACCAGTATCAAAAAAAAGGACAGAAATATTCTCTCACACTGTACAGTATATAAAATGTAGAGGAAAGATGTCCCTCTCCTTTTCTCTTGAAACTTTAAAGCAGCACAACCATATTTAGAACTGGTCTGGCAAGGGGGAGAAGGTCATACACTGCAAAGTTCACCACACCTCCAGCAGCCACAGCACATCAGGCATTTTTGCAGTTCCCAGCTGGGACACCACCTTCCACAGAGGTTCTGAATGCACTTAGGGACCTGAGGGCTCACACAGACGTTTTGGGCAGAGCTAGCACACTGCTGCCCTGCTCCAGCTTAGAGAAACAGATCTCATCAAGCACAGGTTAACTGCTTGATGAGCTAAGCCACACTGCAGAATGGGAGAATGTAATTTTTCAGAACAACAAAACCATTGCTCTACTAGAGAGCCATAATGCAGAAGTAAAAATGGACTGGTAGCTGCAAGAGGAAGAGAACCTGGGTTGAACAGAGATTCAGGATGTGACCCTAGCTCTCCCCGTACGGTGGTATTTGAATGATATCAGTAGGAGCAATCACTATTGAGATAGGTGCAAACTGAGAAAGTATTACTGCTTACAGATTTGTGCCACTGCCTCCTTCTCAACCTCAACAACTCCACTTTCAAAAAGCAGGCATGAACACACCATGCACCAGTACTTACTGTATATTCTATGGTACCATGTGGTTTCTGAGAAACCATTTTCTTCTCTTTCTTTTCATTGGTTTTGTTTTGATTGTCATCTAAAGAGCAAAAAAAAAAATCAAGTAATTGTCTCTCAAGATGTTCACCTTTCAGCATGTTTTGAAAGAGATCTACAGTACACGCAAATTGCAGCTGTGAAGAAGAACAAGAGGACACATTAAAATTGCCTATTAGGCCTTAAAATTGCATTGTAAGGTAAGAGAACTTCATCAAGTACAGCAGGTTTACTAATCATTCAGGAACTCCGCAAGAGTAATGCATATATGATACCATATCAATACACAACTGCTCCCATGGTTTCTTCTCTGATTTCTACACAATTCAGCTGCTGGATATAAGTACTTTGTACAGTCAGGAGAATATACACACATCTGCTGCCTTGGTACAACCACAACAAATATTGGTTCATCACCATTTCACCACGAGTACATTATATTTAAACACTACTTTAATCTCTGAAGGTAAAAGTGTGCCAAGAGTCCTGCAGAACAGGCCTGTATGCAGTCAAGCATGAGAAAGTAGAAAGCTCGTGCAGAAGAACTTTTCTCTCAGCTGCAATACACAGAACTCACGGCAGCTGCAGAAACCCTTGCAGGATCCAAAGGGCACTCGCGAGCTGTCAGCAGCATGAGCGGGATAGCGATTTCCAGTTCTTATGACAGCAGTGGGTGAGCAAAGCCAAGGCACAGGGAGGATGCAGCTGCCCAGCCAGCCCCAGCCCCACTGGGCTCCCCTCCGAACCCGGAGCCCAGACCCGCATACCTGGGGGGGGCAAGGGCAGCATGCAGCCCCAGCTCCAGGAGTGGGGATGGGGGGCCAGGAGGCAATTCATGGCTCTCCCCGCCTGACCGCCCCCAAGCCCTTAGAAGGGTCCTGCTGCCTCCGGCAGGGTGCTCCAGCCTGGACGAGGTGGGGAGAGGAAAGAAGACAAGGCAAGGCTGGGCCCAGCAAAACCAGCAGCCAGGACCAGGAGCAGGGAGACGTCCTCTTGGGAGGACTGTTCCTGTGGTCCAAGCCGGCAGCTCTGGAAGATCGAGGAGGAAAGGACTGGGAATGGCAGCGCAGGGCTTCTGACTTGCATTCAGGCTTTGCTCCAACCTTTGCTATTTCCAGAGAGCAAGAGGCAGATAGTAAAAAGGGCGAGGACTCGCCTGCCCCACTGTAATGTACACAAGAAACAAGGAGGGGCCCAGCGTGCTGCACCTCACCCTTCTGCTGGCCCGTGTCCACAGCAAGATTAATGCTGTGCGGCTGCCTCAGTGTGCCGCTCCCTCGGTCAGAAGAGACTCACCAGAGCCCTGGACATGCATCCAGGTGTTACTGCTGGCATATCCCACCCACCACTGCCACGGATGCAGTCATGAGAAGTGCGTTGGTTAGGGACCCTGCAGATAAGGCAACAGAGGCAGAAAGCGTGCAGGAACCAAACACACACAATTTAAATACATGCACGTAGTATACATGGCATGAAGGACAGCAGGAGGAAGATCAGGATGATGCTGGCTTTTCCCTGATAGCATTTTGAAATACAGCATCACTCAATGATCTCAGATACTTCATCTCTGAGACTGGACACCCACAGTGAAACTTTTTAAATTAGCTTTCTTACTGCCTTTTTCTGACCATTTGTATTTTCACCATTGTCACACCACCTTCCACTGATCAAAGTGAAAGCAGTGTGTGGAAAAATAGGAAATGGCAGCATTAGCAGAGCATGTTATTAAACCATCAGAAACACAATGACAACATGACAGACAAAAAACCTGAGAAATACTGGATGTCTTCTTTATCCATTACCTACATCCAACTGCCAATATGGCACAATCCTGCCTGAAGAAACTCTGCCAACTACTGAGTTCACACTGTTTTGTGCTACCAAGAGATAACCACTTCAATTAGTCCACGGTAACTATAATTACAACTACATATCACACCCATGTAGGCAAACTACCTGAACTTTTTGTGACCTTTCCCTGGAGAAAGACAAGAAAGGTGGACTTCACCTTCTAGTAAATTATTTGGTCTGGCTGGAAAAAGTAGACAAGTTTTCAGATATTTTACCCTTACTTATCTCTGAAACAGTACACAAGGTAGGAGACAGTTAAGAGCAATAATCTCACACTAACTAGACATGCAACAGTAAGATCTTGGAGGAGTGGGAATAAAAATAAAGTAGGGCAGAGAGATGTATAAAGAGAGAGATTTTGTACCTGCTGAATGGGAAAAAGTTTAAGTCTGGGTGTAGATAGGAGAAAAAACAATATGCAATAAAAGCAGTTTCTCTGAAGAGCTTATAATATTTGTTATTTAGCTAAGAATTTTTTGTTCCAAAGCTTTGTCTTTGAAAATGGAGAGCTGACCATGACAGCAACCACTATGCCACTGTGGCACAAGAAGACCACAAAACAGCAATACAGACAACTTTCTCCCCTACAGCTTCCTACTTGGGAGGTAGGACACCTCTCTCCCACCCTGTGAAATACACGGTATTTTCCAGGTTTTTTTTCCAGGTAATTTCCTAATTGCATTGACTGCTAAGTTTGGAGATTAAAAAATATTATCCAGGGAAATGTTATAACCTGAAATACTGTATTCACAGAAGACATGTAATATGGTCTAGTTCTTGGCTGACAGGACTATGAGCCTGTTTGCTTGGTAGGGTCCTGAACACAAGTGTGGTACGATACAGAAGAGTGAACTAAAAATGCACACATAGTTGAAAACTCCTAACCTCAAGACAAGAAAAAGAGAAGTTCAAAAGACAAGCTGAGTTTAGATTAAACAAAATACCATCCTTTGTTTGTCAGTAAATATTAATAGACCCTAAATAAGTTGAATAATTAGACACTTTTCTTTCACACCTATGTGCAAGAATATATGTTGTATAGTCTGCTTAGCTACAGGCTAAAAGAAGCAGTCACAGTCTGTGAATTTACTTGTCTCCTGAAATCAAAATCTGACGTTTTGTGTTTGGACACTTTTTTCTTCTACCCCCTGTCCTCTCTCAGCGCTCCCTCCTCTTTTCTTTTTCTATCCCAGCAACAAAGGGTTGAGAACACTGTCCATACATTAAGCCTAACTACTAGACAGGTTTGGGCAATTCAAAACCACATCCTAATTATTTGAATAGTGTGAAGTCTTACCTAGTCTATATTTTTAATTGTGCATATAAAGACTTAAAATCATGAATTAAAAATTTCAGACTTTCAGAAGAAAAAATTGCAATGAATCCATTAAACCTGACACGTACTGCTAAGCCCACATATTGCACACATGGTGAGGCCGAGGTCACAAACTGTGCTCTAAATGAACGGTTTACAGCAGAGTGGGTGGAGTGCCTGGCAGAGTAACACACAACAATCTACTGTCTCTCCAGTTCCCCATATCTTCTCTCATTTCTCCTCCAAGAAGCTAAACATTTTCTGACATGATCTGAAGTCAGGTAGCTCCAGTATATCCCCAAAGGCACCCAGAGCACACGCAGGCATGATGGAAGCCTCAGGAACCACATTTCTTTTAGTCAGAACTAGATTAAGAGCTCCACAGGCTTTAAAACAACTGCCTTTGGCTACTTTTTGAACTTGGAACGTTTTCCTAGTGGTGAAATGACTCACGGTTCTGCCTCCCAAATTTTCCTGCACTGCATGTACACTGGAGATGGGATTGCACACCCATGAGAAGTGACTAGGTGTTAATGCAAATTTGATCACACTGCATTTTTAGGCAAAGGGCAGAGTGGGTGGACTGAACCTCTCTGTGGTTTCAGGAAACTGGTAAAATAAGATTTATGTAAAAATAGTAAAATAATAAGGAGTGAGAAGAAGAATGCCAAGTGAGAACAGGCAAGAAAATACAGGCTTACTGAAAACAGACAGGTCTAGAATGGGAATTTTTCTGCCCTTAATGATATATTTGTATCTCAGTTTCCTAGCAGACTCTTGACATTTCATTTAGCAGTGTTAGAGGAAACCTTACTAAAAAGAGTTACCTAAGAGTAATTTGGAAAGCAACTATTGAAGGAGTATGATAAAGAGGTCAATCAGTTTATCACCCAAAAGACCTTGACGCATGATAGGAGAATTACACCTCTGCAACTGTGTAAATAGCTCTGTAAGTAGATAGAATAGGTCAAGGAGCATCAGGAGTCTCCTGGGCTGCCCACACAGGGGACCGGCCATCACCACTGCAGGACGATGCCATCACCACCGATGCTGCCAGCCCAAATCAGTGTGAGGTGTCACAGTGCTGGCAGTGACAGTAGAACCCGCCGGGCAGGTCTCAAGCCACCAGTCAGCCTCATGTCTGGTAGTGCTAGCAGGAATGCTGAAGCAAATAAGGGGACAAAGGACTCATCACTTCCCACCTGGCAAACAAACTCAGTAGCCTGAGAGGATAGAGGCAATGGCATACTTGGTGCCAAAGTCCATTTTATTCATTAATTTCTGTCTTACCAAAGACTTAGGCTGCATGTAAATAGGGAAATCTTTCCCCTGATTAGCCCCATGGCTTCTAGAAATCACAGATTTCCCAGAGTAACAGCATTCACTAAACTGCCCTGTTCTTTCAAGACCTCCACACCAGTTGTATGCCAATGAACTATACCCCACGCTATACCCCACACTAACATGACGTGCTCAAAAAGCAGTGCTTCCCTTCTTGTACTTCATACTTAATTTCACTGAACATCCTAATTAATGCTATTTTAAGGGTGAACAAATAAATAGTCATTATTCACCTTCTGCATACCATTCACGATGTCACAGATTTCCAGCATCTTTTCTTAGTTACTTTACTTTTTCCAATTGACTAATACTGTGATACTTTGGACTCTCCTATTTCTCTGATCACACAGGCTGGCCTTCTTGTTAGCTTTTCTTCTCCTACTACATCCTTTTTGAGATGGAGAAAGTAAAACCAAACACAGATTTTAAGATATGAAAATACCACTAATCTGTGCTGGTGACAGAAAAGAAGGTTTCCTTAAACCTGTATGATACTAGTCATTTTTCCACATCACACGCTAGTAATTTTTCCACACTGCTCAGTACGTCACTGCTGTTTCAGGACATTCCAGTCCCACATCTCTATTAAAAATTTGATAGAAGCAATAAAATTATATTACTACACTCTAGCCAAGTACCAGAACAAAGGAGTGAAAACCTACAGGTTGCCTAAAAGAATCTGAAACACAATAAATTCAGGGGAAAACAGTTACCACTCAGAGTAACCTAATCAGGGTAGTGATAACAAATTAAGCAAACAAGGTTTCCTGGGGTAGCTTCCTTATCAGTGAATGAGGCCTGATACCAATTATGGTGACAGAAATGGAGTACAATAAGTATCACTTAAGTGATTCTAAACACAGAGATCTCAAGAATATGAAAGTCCTACTTGAGATGATAGAAGAAGAAGACAAATCAGTTTATCTGAACAATTTTTTCCATTCCTACTTTCTACCCTGACATTTTTATAACCTTCAGCAATTCCGCTATGCGCAAAGTTGTGCATAGGATGATGTAATTGTGATTTAAAGCATCTTTCTGGCTTTTCTCATGACTTTCAAAGTGATGAACTGAAGAGCATTCACATTAAAATTACTAGTTTTAAATAAAATGTCTTTCTTTCAGCTCCTGTCAAGCGTGGGAGAACCCCACTACCACAGGGGCCAGATTCCTGGTTTGGGACACCTTCCACCCACTCTGACGTTTCAGCTGCAGCAGCCTCTGAGAAAGACATTACCCCAGCCCCATTCCCTCCTTTAGCCAGCTGCAGCTGCAGCAGTTCACGGGCACATAAAAAGGTTTTTTAGCCATCTAATCAGACCTATCTCCCTGAAGAAAACCAGCAAGTTAGACAGAAACATTCCCTACTCAGATTTGGATAGTGTACTGCTACCATGTTAAAAGAGAAATAAAAAAATCCCTACACTTTCTCACCAACTCAGGTATCTGTCTTTCTTTTCTGCTTCCCACTTTCCCTACAGTCTCCTGACAAGCCCTCACCTTTACTTCTGCATATTTTTACTCCACTGAATCATATCAGTTGGCTTCCTCCTTTGCTACTGCTGAAGTCACTTGAAACAAAAGGGCAGCTGTCACCCATCATGACCATACTTGTGCTCCTTTATTAGTGAGCCTTCTCCTGACATAGGAAAACAGCAATTCCCTGACCAGTACAAATCCAGACACATGATTCTGAAATATCTATGCCCTGAACAACTTTTTTCCACTCCCAACAAAAACGGATTGTCCACTAATTATTTTCCAAGCAATTCTTTCAAAGGAATAAAAAGATCACCAGAAAATACAGAACCTCAACAAAAAATGACAGTCAGTTCAAAGATCTGATAAAAAAAGTAGTAACTCCTTCTGCTATTAGGTATTTTTAGGCACACTTCAATAAAAATTTGACTATTGATATTCATGCAATATTCACATACTGCAGCTTCTACACAAAAGGCTGCAAATATTTAAAAAACTTAATTTCCCTCTTTATCTACTTCTTCATACCCAAAAAGTGGCTTTAGCTCCTTTGTGGTCTGACAGCATTACTTGTGAATCCTGTTCAGGAACATGTCAGCACCTATATATATTACCTATATATATTATAAGTATTACCATAAAATTTCTGACTATCCACTATATCAGGCACTCAAGGATAATACAGAGCAAGGAAAATCAGCCTGTCAACAAAGAAGGGCTGAGGGAAGGGATACTTAGGCATCACAAGAGAAAATACAGACATTATAGAAAACTGTTAATCCTATACATTCTGGTTTTCTTAATTTATTTTGCAGCTTGAACACACCACAGTTTGCTTGGGAAGGCTGTGCCATGTAAGTCAACCGGGACAATGTCTCCTCAGATCAAACACTGCACTGTCTTTTCTACTGACTGGTGATTACAAAGTCATAGGTTGAAAATAGAGATGAAAATCACAAAGATTCTAAAGATACAGGACTAATGCCCTGTTTTCGTGTCTGGAGATGACATCAGCATTTGATGTGCTGCTGACTGTCATCACTTCGTCACACAGATCCTCAGAAGCCATACAAAAGAGCAACTCAGTTTATACATGCTACTGATCTCAAGTGTGACCCAACAAGTCGCAACAGAGACGTTGCAACAGACTGAGAAGATATTAGGAAATACCAGTATGGAAAGCTGGGAACGAGGGCATTACACAATCAAAAAGATCTGGCTTAACTTTGTATGATTATCTAAATGCAGGTGAAGAGAGCGCTGCTTTTCAGAGCATTTATGCTAACTTTCAACAGTGTTTTTCAAACACAATATGGGAACTTGGTGAAGAAGAGAAATTAAAAGCCTGCGTTGAGGATACCAGGCTTGAGTTATGCAGACACCCTAAAAATTACTAACTCATGCCTCTGCTTGGAGACCAAAAGATTTGCAACATGATTTCAAATGCACTATATTGCGCTCCTTATGTACTTGGCTTATGAATATTCCTGTCTCAGAGAAGAATGTCTGAGACTAAAATGAGAATATTCTGCCTGTTCCCTGAGGGCAAAGATCCCAAGAGAGCTACAGCGAGTCACTGGGAAGGGGAGAGAGCTGATACACTTGGGTGCTGCAGAGGACTGCTCCGCAGGCACTCAGGGTACAGGTCCTGAAAGCCTGGGTAGGGGAAGAGACAAAGGATCTGATCTGCCTGGTTGATAGCCCTCCCAGGAAACATGGAAGAAAAAGACCTGTGAGAGTCCAACTCTTTATCCCAGCGCAGGATACACCACCAAGATCACCTCTGAAGAGCTGCACATGCCCTGCAGGTACTCAAGACTAACTTCACAGGGCAGCTGTGTTCAGCAAGCACAAGACCCAGCAGGCCTTTTGTGTAGAAGCTGGCACACCCTGGGAAAGCCACACTACCCCAGGCATGATGAGCCAGTGGATCCTGGAAGGGACAAATTTGCTAACCACAAAGACATATTTCCCTTCATTATCCCTGGCAGAAATTTGACAATTCTTTTTATTAATTCTCCTGACATGCTTCCTTTTCACCTCCTGCATACTCACGCCTGTCACAGTCTCACCATGTGCTATGGGACCAATCGCTCCACAGCCTTCCTCTCTTCCTCTGGGACCACTTTTCAGAGATGTTAAGTGCATCTGAATTTAAATATAATTAAGAACATAAGTGCTCACTCTTTCTGAAAATTCAGGCCTTGGAAAAACAGACACACCTGGGTCTTTCAGCAGTGAGATCAGTTTTAGCTACCAAACATCAGCCCTGTCATTCCCTAGTCTGACCTTTGCAGAATAGATCACAAGATGTCACTACCTTAAATCTTACTTTGAGTAATTGCTATAGTGGAACGTAACTTTGTAAAATAGCAAATCCTGGTATTTTTTCCCCTGTGACAGAAACACCACTTTTTAATTTTCTGCCTCAATAATTTATGCCACTGTTAAAAAGGTATCTCTGATTTCTAATCTCTGCTTGTTTCTCTCCATGTCCTGGTCTGCTGAGCCTGCCAAAGGTCTTTGCTATGATATTTCAATTACACAATTAATTTAGGATAAGGTTCTTGGGTTTTTCCTCCCTCAAGAAGAATTATAACCAAAGTAGTCTCTCACAACTCCCTCTAGTCTCCAACGTTTTCCTTCTTCCCTGAGCTGTGCTAAACAGAACTCACAGTAAACCAAGTCAGAGAACCTGAATGAAGAGCAAAAGCATCCCCTGTTCCAGCATCCTGGGTCGTGGAGATCCAGAGAAGGCTAACAAGGACAAGCAAAGCCATGAAACAGCTTACATGTAAGGAATGCCGAAGTTCTTCAGCCTGGAAAGGAAATGATGGAAGAGGGATCTTTTATAGAGAGAAAAGAGCAAAAAAAACCCCAACCAACCAGCCATAAAATAACAAAGAAATGCACAAGAAAAATCATAGTAGTATTGGAGGTGGTGAATAGGGATTGACTGTTCAGCTTCTTATACAAGAACCTGTGGCTACCCAACAAAGCCAGCAGAAGCAAGATTGCTCTTCAAGCAAATGGTAGCAAACCTGTGCACTCTTCACCAAAAGATACTGCAGAAATCTGCACAGGCCCAGGGAGAGGCAAGATAAGCATATGGTAGAGCACTCTAAATGCATGAACTATGAGCAGCTCAGAAGAGGACGGTAGCGTGGACACTTTTACAAAATTCACTGTGTTATAATCTTCCCCAGACATTCAGGTGTGGCCTTTGTGGGAGAACATACACTACACTAAATGGGCTCTGGTCTGAAATGGCATGGGCTTTCCTACAGCCCCTCTAGCACTTCTTCACTCTGGAATCACACACACTACCAGGTTTGGACACAGTGGTTCAGCAGCAGTCACACAGTCACACTGTAATTCCTTTTACTCACTTGCATAAAACTTTCAAGTATCTGTACTATTTTTCCGCCTCCAAAATGATGTTCTCCAAATTCATGGTCAGGTAAATAGGCATATCAAGCACACTGAGTAATTTTTCATAGTTAACAGGCCATTCGTCCTAGAAAGCTTTGTTCTACAACCTACCTTTAAAATATGTAATCTGCCTGTACTCAAGTTACCACTCAATTCACGTAACTCAGCATTGGTAACTTGTGATGGGCACTTCCCCCCCCCAATAAAGTGCTAAATCAAACAGAAAGCAACTGACCCTTTCAGACCTAAACACACTTGGCCATCCTACCAGAGGGACCTACCATCCAAATTTTAAACTTGAGACATTCTAGAATATAAACTCAAGGGCTTCACAAAATACTAGTACATGACATCAGCAATGTAATGCTTAAAAATGCAATTTGCCTTGATTGACTGTTTGAAAATTAAGGAATGAACATAAAAATCTCGTATCAGCCATTTTTAAAGGCTTACTGAAAAAACCACATCAGTGATCACAAATTCATCAATAAACTCTCAGAACTCCTATGTGAAAAACAGCTCTGCCAATTAAAAAAAATAATTATATATTAAGCTACTGTTTACCTCCATTTCTAACTGAGTGGAGAAAATCACACAACAGTATATAAATACATTAATTTTCCTTCTATGTCCTTTCATTCTCCTTGCTGTCAGAAGCACACCAGAAAATTACCGAAAATTCAACTGCTTGTATCACATACTGAGCTAAAATTATTTTTAGTTTCTCTTTTGTTCTCAACACAGTTAAGAAATCTCTTAATTTTAATGTTCCTGAATAGTTTTCATGTTCTGTCCTTTACTTTCCCATTCAATTCCCTCGCTTCCTACTTGAAACATACATTAGATTACTGACTATCAACAGGTGAGTTTAAAATTTGGTTTTATATACCCATATAGCTTCATTTCCTTCTAACAGCAGACTTAAAAACAGCTCAGTCTTCTGTCTCAAGATCAGGTCACCATGTGTGCCACTGGGATTAGCCCAGTTGCTTAGAGCATGGTGCTAATAGTTCCAAGGTTGTGTTGATGGGCAATACCTATTACACACAAAACACAGAGTTTCAACTATTTGCATCTTTTACTTAGTTTTACAACAAACAAAAGCTTATCCACCAAGATGAGAATTTGAAGAGGATGCCACACATGGGGAGCTTGCCCAATGTTAAAACATTTCCATGCAGATTTTCAGAACTTATACACTAAAAACATTGTAACTGGTACTTACTGCTCAGATTGAATTCTCCTACCTGTGGACAAGCAATCCCTTCTCCGTGTAACTGCTTCTAGCAAACATCTGTTAACAGCACAGCTTGAATATAACCTGGTGGCCTTAACACCGATCTACTGGGATTCAAGATCACTTGTTCTCATTCCAAAACAAGTCACCTGAAAACAGCTGCCTTTCAGTCATTTGTCCACTTTATTCTTTCCACATGGTTTCTATAAACAATGTTAATAAACCAGCTTCCTGAAGCTTCCCAACCAGCCACTGCTCAGTCAGTACCTTCAGTTTACACTCATATGCAAGTTATTCCAATCCCCTTTTTATTCTACTCAGGGAATTATAACCAAATTGACTTCTTCCTATGCTGCTTCAATTTTATTTGAGATCTTCATTTCTGAAAAAAACATATTTCCATTTTCACCCCTCCTTATATCCACAGTCATTTTTGGCCTAAAGCACAAACACTAAGGCAAGGTCTCAGAACCTGAGAAAATTTAGATCCTGTTCCTACTGTTGTGTTAAGCAACTTAACACAACACTGAGTAGCCCACTTTGTAAATCACTTGGATTACTTAGAATAGAAAGTACTTTGCTACACGAATAGGGCTGACCAAATCAAGCCCCCAGAGATTATGGCTGATTACAGTTAGCTAGCTACAAGCAAATATTTATATGGATTTTCTCTCTTTTTTAAAAATTCTTTCTTCTTTTTTTTATAAATAGCACCTTAATTAGGTCCTCAACTGCATCTTACTGTTCTGTACCAGGTAATACAAAAAGACAAAACCAGGACTCATAAGCAGAAGTAGTTTCAATTTTTAACTCAATATACACTGACAAGTCCACTTCAGATTAAACCTACTTAGCAGATGACCTAACTATCATGCGATGTGTGTTCAGTAAGTGTCTCACCATTTCCTTACATTTAAATTCTCTATAAATTTTCGCTGCATTGCAAGCAACTTTCATCTTTGAAACAAAGTACTTCTGGTATCATGGGAGCTGCCTCTGCTGTTTCTGTGCCAGTCAGGGGAAATCTCACCATGTAATGAGTAATGAAAATTGCTATGCCCTCTCTGCTTTACTTACTGAAATTTGTTCTTGGCCATTTACCCAGAACATTCAGAGGCTTGGTAACTGCACACACACTGCACTGCTCCTGCATCACTCCCTGCTAGAGGGATGGCAGGAAGGACAAGTCAAAAAAAGGCATCTACTTTCTGCCTCTAGGGAGATACACCAGCACGTCCTGCTCAACATGTGATATACTGTCTCATTAAATGGACACATACCACTTTCTTTCTCATAGTGTTTAGGACTCCTGCTTGTTTTGATGTATATCAGAGCTACAGTAAGAGGGGATTTTGTTACTCTCACCTCCAGCTCCTACAGAAATCGAATACCACACAGCGAATGAGAAAGGATGGCTTCATGATTACAGAGCAGAATGATAAGCTAGACAACTGGATTTTATTTTGTTGACAAAAGCAACTCTGTGATATGGGACAAGCCACCTAAACCAAACTTTTCTTTGCGACATATTCTTTAATGGGGACCAATTCCTCACATATGTTGATTGCTTATATTTTCAAGCAAAATCAGTGGAATCTAGGAATATTATGCAATCTGATAGAAAGACACATTATATCATGCTGGAATAAATATATGGATGAAATTCAGTGTCTTGTTTGACCACTGTTACACTGCTTGTTTTCAGAAGCTCACACTTTTACCTGCTTCAGTGTCTTCAGTGGCACAACGCAAATGTTTTCATCCAGTTTAGCAACTCCTGACAGGAATTGTGGTTTCCTAATCTCACAGGAGTCAAATCAACATCTTTTGATAAAAACAGGCTTCCCAGAGAAAGCATGTCAGAACCAAGCAGCCAAGCTGCAAAAGCAGGTCAACTGGGTTATCCCAAGAAGAAGGGGAGAGCATCCTGGGCACCAAGTACAGCAGCCAGAGCACCTACGCAACCATTGTACTGTGCCAGACAGACATATCTTGGGAAGTCTGAAAGCTGTTTATTGCAGCAACAACATCAGAAAGGGTAAGACGAAGTTAAAAAGCAGATTACCACGCAAGTCAAAAGATGTGGCAGAAAATAAGAAGAAAGGAGTGTTATTTCCATTAGTCTTCAAGAACAAACGACAAGCAGTATTAGCATCTCTTTTGTTTCAAGGCAAGAGAACAAGGGCTGTATTTGCAAGGCAATGTCTTATAGGATGAGATCTGGAGACTGAATGTTGCAAATTATTATGGAACTATAGACCCACTGAAGAATGCAAGTGCTAAGAGGAAAGGCAGCTATGAGGCTACACTGGAGAAACTTTCTGGCAGTAGGACCTGTTCAGCCATTTAGCAGTGCCTCAAGAAAAATGATCAGCCCTGTATACATTCGGGTTACTTGTAAGGGTGCCATGACAGTGCAAGCCGATATGCTGTACTGAACAGTCTTGGCTGGGAGAGGAATGCTGGAGGATCCCTTCCTAAGGATGCCCGAGCCACAGCTCTGCCTCCTCCTCCGCCTCCTCCTCCGCCTCCTCCGCCTCCTCCTCCTTCTCCTTCTCCTCCTCGGCTCGGCGGTGCCACCCGCCGGCTGCCGGCATTAACACAATGCCGCACCTGGATGCAGGAGAGGAGTTCCTCGCCACCTTCCTCAAATAACCCGAGTCTTTTAACCACTCTCTTCTACAAAGCGTGGCAGGGATAACCACCTCCAGTTCTGCACAGCCTTCAGAAGCTGTGTTAGTCCTTCCACCGGAGAAGAGAAATTTACTGAGTTAAAAAAAAATCCTCCTGACAGCACTGGTGCCTGCAGGAACCTATTAAAAAGCACAGCATTCAAAGTGGGAGTCAGGATGTCACTCTATTTACAAATTCATAAAGGCAAACACATTCACGAGCCTCTAATGAAGGGACGTGGTGTGCAAGGAACAAATTATAGCGAGAGGTTATGTTCCTTCCCCCATCTCATAGAACAATAAATAAAGAAGGATTTATTGTCCTGTAAAATATGAAAGGGAGATTATTCAGAGGACAGTGGTCTTCATTCTGTCAGACTGACAGACACAACTCCTCTGCACTCAAATCATCTAATGACAGAACCTCCATTAAGCCACAAAGCTTGGGTGTATCATGGGAATATGAAGGCTCTTGCTACATTTAAGAAATTTTTCTTCTGAGGTAAACTTAAGCATTTTGATAAAGTGCAGAAAGCATTTTGGGAAAAAAAAAAAAAAATTCCTGTGTCAGATTTTCATAAAGTTAGAATCATAGAACTGTTTGAGTTGAAAGGGACCTTAAAGATCATCTAGCTCCAACCCCTCTGCCATGTTCTAGACATTAGTCAAAGCTGGATAGTTGGGCAGAAACAACTACCAAAACCCTCAAGCCCTTCAGAAAAATTTAATAGAAAAATAGTTAGCACAGAGAGAGTGCATGCTTTTTAGTCAGAATACTTCAGAGACATCAATAATGGGACAAGTCAGAGGGGGAAAAAAAGGGAAAGGGGGAGAGGGAAATGAGGTATATGTATCCCTGACATTAAATAATTAAGACAGACGTATACGCATGGATAATCTCTGTCAGACACTTTCATATGAAAGTACATCACCAATGAAAAGGTAAAGTCTTTATAGATTTGGCAGTACCTTCCCACCACTGCAGCTGACATATCTTCCAGCAGAGAACTGCTGAGTGTACGCCTGGCAGAACTCAGCTCAGCGAGGCAGATGGGTTTGTCCTCTGCCACTCCATATGCAAGTAAAAGGCAAACTACTTAGACAAGTCCAGCACTTTCAGACCGCTGTGGGTGTACAGACAGCTCTCAGAAACTACTCAGGACGTCGGCAAAGGTGGCAGCTTTCTGGAGAGCAGCAGTAACAAACAGCTAAGCAGGTAACCCCGCAAGCTACAGCTGCAGTGGGTGAAGGCAGGATAAGCCATGTGGTCCAATGCCATGGCAACTAACAATTCTACTGGAAAGACTTCATTTTGAAAGTTGCACAGGGAACATGGAGCTACTGCACTTGTTTCACAATCAACTCTTTTCTTCCTCTGTTTAAACTTTCACTTCTGCAATTTGATGCTGCAGTTGGGTAAAAGCCCTTAGGAACAACCGAAACAAGGCATTTAAACAAGGAGGTTTTTATCTCTCCCTGTATTTTGCCAGTTGGGTCTGTGCTCAGCTCAACAGCAGCATGAAATTATTTCTCAACAGAAATTCTCTATTTCTCCAGAACCCAGAAACTTTACACACCTACATGATGACCAGTAGCATTTCAAGTCACCCTGTAATGATGCCAGTCCACATGAAACCCGAGAACACTCATGAAACAGACATAAGTAAGTTTGTACTGACTGCTGGATCACAAGTCAAAGACAACTCAAAGACATCAAAGATATCTTTACATTCTCCTTCCTACTGCCACACTCTTCAGTGACAGGGAGTGATCCCATTGCCCCCCATCTCGCCACCCCAAATGCCAACTGTTGCAGAATTTTTTAATTTAACTCCTGAAAAACTTGAGGAATAAAATTCAGCTACCTCCGACACCCCTAAATTCCTCTAGGTACAAACCAACACGTGCTTCTAGCAGAAGTGCTCTATGAGGAAGGCAGCAGAATTCCTAGTAAATGCAGCATATTTTAGTGTGGCTGGGGTTTTTTATATCAGCTTACTACCAAAGCAAAAAGAATTTACAGGTTTGTTCATTAATAATTCTCCTGTTTTCCTTTTACAGATTTTATTTCCAGAACAGTGTGGTCAGAACATCAGACAGAGAGAAGAAAGTTTTCTTTTAGTTTTCAAATGATTGATCTCATCACATTCAAATCTGCCAAAAGTTACAGCCTGATGAATAAATCACTGTAAACCCTTGAGCTTGCCAGGAAGCATTACTCGAGGGTTTATCTTCTTTATGGCAAGGCCTATACTGCCTCATAAAAGGCACTCTTCGGTTGTGGGCTAGTCTGCACGACCACTCAACACGAAACAACATTTTTACCGCAGATTTCTTTTTTTCTCCTAAAGAGGACTCCTACTTAGGAGTCAGCCATCCATGCACACACTGCTTTGAGGATAGTTAGAATTTTCTGTTCCATTCCTTCTCTTTGGGAAAGGGTTCCTAAGGAGATGGAACCAGAGTTCTCCAAATCGAAGAATTCATTCCAACAAAATATCAAGATAAAATCTGGAATGAGAAGTATTTCATAACTCATATCTAAAATCAGTTTAGAGTCTCTAACAAATTACAATCCAGAACTGCAAACAGATGCATATATGACTCATTTCATATATTAATGTACAATTAATTTTTTTCTGAATTACTTGCAAAAATAAATCTAAAAAGAAATTTGTAATTAATGGAGTTACTTAGACAGCTGGGGGGGTGAGGGGGAAACAAGCCATCATGCAAGCCCTTTGATGTCTTGTTTAAAAATATGTAGTTAAATTACTTACTTCCTCACACTTCAACACACCAACATGAATATGAATTAAGACTGAAGTCTTAAACAGTATACATCAATTTAGGAAACAGATCCCCGCAAAAAAAACCTGAGCCCCATAAAACACTGAAGATTAGTCTTAAAAATAACTAAAATAAAATGCAATAATAAACTAACTGCTGCCTATAACAACACTGAGTTTTAGAACTGAGAAACAAGAGATAGGTATTTTTATGAGAATGCAAGGTTTAAGTTAGAAGCAGATATTTTGAACTATATAATTCTATTTGCTTTAATAGGAATGATATCCAAAGTCAATTATCCTTTTAAGAAAGGCCTACAGAATATGAGAAAAATGCATTAGAAAGCTATCAAAACAAACATATTTTAAAATACTACAGCATTAACATAACTCACCAGTGCTATAGTATCTTTTAAGTTCTGTGCGTCTGATGTCTTTCAGTTGATTGTACTTTTTCTTTTTCTTTTCCTTGTCTGGAGCAGTTTCCTTTTCCCCAGGAAATTTAGAGTTGTCTTCAGAGGAACTGATTTGCTCCAAAATAACTTTACTTTCATCATCTTTCTCAGAAGGTGTTTTGGAAACAGGAGATCCAGGGGAATTGGCAGAGACAGTCTCAGTGGTTTGTTTGACTTGCCTTTTCTTTTTCAAACTGTGCATAAAGAAAAGAAACCCACATTAAGATTTAGCCAACCTCTAGAGACAAGTTAACTCATTTTCTAAAATGATCTTTTCAAAAATGAATTTAATATCAGAATTCCTTACAACCCTTTAAAACTCACACACTTGACATCAGTAACTTGGTAACTATTATCCTACCTCATACTCTTTCTTCCATTATATTATAATCTCAAGGACACCTTCTCAAGAATAACAAAAAAAGTAATACAGTTTTTACTATTGTTTACTGAGGAGAAGGAACAGGCAAAAACAAGCAAACAAACCATTGAAAAGCTGGGGTTTTTTTAAAAGGACCATGCACCTAAATGTAGAAACAAGATACCGAATTCATGTTTTCAAGATGAAGCTTAGTATAAACTAAAACCTCAGATCACAGTATGCTATAACACAACAGCTAACAACAATTCCACAGTCCACTGCTCCTGCTTTATAAAACCATCTGTTCTCATATAAGCTTGTTACTTTTTTCCATTTTGTCCAAGGTTATCTCCTGGAGGCCACTCATGCTACTCCACAGCTGTTCTGGCACAACCCACACTACCTGGTATTCCAAGTGTCACCCAGGAGTTCCTTCTGCAACATGATCAATATGGCCACAAACTGCTTGTGCCAGAACATTTTCCAGCTGCCTAGATTTCTTCTGAGAGAAATCTTCATGAGCTGCCTATAAATCTTCCAACTTTTCACTATAGCAACAAGAGTATTTTCTTTTTAAAAGACTCCTTAAAGCACAGTTCAAGTGAGAAAGATGCTCCAGGAATCCTAACACAGAATTTTCTGCTAAATTGCCATCTATAGCACTGAGTTTGCTTAGTGAGAGCAAAGATTGACTTTATGGGTTGAGGGTCACTGTCACTAAAATAGTTCCCAGTTAATCACTGACTCATACCACAAAATGAAAAATTAATCTATCTAATGGTCCTTCTCTTCAGTACATTAACTTCTTGGTTACAAGGTACCTAAGGGAGTGAGTAGCATATTTATCTTCTTGTTGACAAAAACTTTGTTTTGTGCACAGGAAGAATTATGCATAGAAAATACAGACAACCAGTGAGTCACCACAAATGGGAAAAGGTTACATGAGCTCACAGCAGTAGCTTACGTAAGTGAAAACTTAATCCATTAAGTTATTAATATAATGCAGGAATTTCAGAGATTCCTTCTTCCATCTTTAATGTTTATATGCTTTTAATGTATTTGTATAGGCTACAATATAAAAATAAATACACAGAGCATTTGAGAATTTTAGAAAGACATTTCAGGCTACCCACCTTTTTTTAATAAAATATTAAAACCAGTTCCAAGTTTAGAATGTTTAGACTGAGACCTCCGAGAAGGGTCAGTTTCTCAGAGTGCATGTGACCAACACTTTCCAGTGAAACACTTCAAAATACTGTCTTACAAACTGTATCTATCACACATGTATGTACACATATTTCTTTAATGCTTCCCAAAACAGGAAGATTAACATCCTGCAGCCAACCCAGTGAGGATGCTGTGGTTCCCCATTCATTCAAACCCACAGATCTGTAAGATAACTAGTAGTAGTAGCAGCTCATGCCCTGCCCAACAAGAGACAGTTACTGTATATGAAACTATGGATTCAGTCCTGACTACATATGAAAGCACCATATGGAGATGTATAAAAGATAAAAGTGACTACATCTATATAACAAAAGAAGTGTTTAAACTGTTTAGACTATAGGAAATTTGCATATGCAAAGGAGAGTTATTTTTGACTAATAAGCCACAGCCCCTAAGAAAGGCTGCAGTAGCAACCACAAAACATTACAAACACTTTGCATGCACAATGTGTATATTTAGCTCTGGTGTAAATCTTGGCAAAGCAGCCCTCTATGCTGAAATGGCATATTCCTACCATGGTTATACCTGATTCCAGGCTTCTAAATGAGCCACATTCCTGATTTTTGACTCTAGTGACTTAATGACCTTCCAGTGTGTGTGCATATCACCGCATACCCAAATCATCTGCTTCAGTAGATGAGAACTACCAAGCATGCACTGGCACCCCATTTCTACTCACACTGCATCAGAGACTTCTGTCTTCAGATTCACAGTCTATTTGTTTTGATCACAAACTCTGTTAAGTAAGCTTTCTGTAGTATGAATGTAGTATCTCAAAACAACAAAAAAGCCACTAATGGAAACATAGAACCCTTTTTGGCAGGGGGAAAAAAAGAATAACAAGAAAAACCTCTCTAGAGGTCAACAGTCCTTGTGACAATACTAACAGCTTGTGTCAGTACTTTCCTTAAAACATTCTCATTTGAACTGGAGTTTTCAAAGATGCCCCTGGCAACTTTTAGAATAAAGAACTAAACCAGAACTGGTCCATTAGTGATAGAAAAAAGGCAAGCAGAAAGGAGAGTCTGAAATGACTCACTGCAATGCAACTGACTGGTTTTTGTCCTCAGTGTTTAATCTTGCTGCATTCCCACTACTACAGTTCATTGGGAGCTCATTACACAACCTTCAGCATCCCCAGGACACAGCTGCTGCTGCTGTGAATGGACAGTGCCACTGGCATCTTTCAGGTACAAGTTATCAAGAATCAGGGCACTCCTTAATTTCTGTTCCATCCTCATGGCAGGCATCAGATTTTCAGATGGTGCCAAGCTTACTCCTCCTGCCCACTGCTCTGTTTCAAGGCCATGAAATCCAACTCTAAAAGTGGTAACCTTGGCACTAGGAAAAAAGACTAAATTAGGACTGAGTATCCATGATATTCCAGAAAGGACTCAGAGTAACTCCAACTCTGTCTAGGGTTATGATCTCTGCTTGGAAGATGCTTCTTCCAGAGGTTTCTAAAGCCTGGTAAAAATTACCCAAACCCCTCTAACTCACCACTCCTGAAAACCTCGTCTGTAATATCCCAAGGAATCAAAACAAGCCTTCAACAGCATTTAAAGCCATAACAGCAGCCTCAAACCTACTGTGCTTTTTGACATGATGCACCCTCTTAGTAAAGCAAAGCCCTGTATACACACGAGGCAATTCATTATTAACACACACTGGTACAGTGCAGCAGAGACTGGGCTGTGAAGAGCACAGCTGGAGGGCTGACTGCATCTTAAACTCCATCCCCTTGAGGTACCTCCTTCAGCCTCCACTCGCCCTTCTCTCACACTGACTTATACATCCCACACAAGCTGCCAGCCCTTCTCCCGCTTGGATATCAAACCCATCACCTCCTAAAGAAGGTGGGAGCTGAAAGTCTAATCTACTCCCAGCTCTCAAGTATTTCCCAGCCTTCATGTCAAGAGCTGCTATGGACAATGGTTTTAAGAACACCATTTGTTGAATTATTTCTTTTTTCAACTACTTTGGAAGATTTTGAGTGGTTTTGTTCAGTTTTTAAGGGGATGTCTGTGAACAAATCCAACATTCAGTTTTGTCCTAATAGTTATGAAAGTGAAAGGGAGCTGAACACAAAAAAAAAAAAATTCAGTTTGATCAGTGTCATGTTCTGCAATTAAATCAGCCTTTCAGGCAAAACAAGATGCATAAAGTGTTACTGCAGAAAATGCTTGGTTTTCAGTATTGGTTGATGGATATGTTGTGTTCACTAGGAAAGCTGCTGGGGGAAGAAAGAAAGAAATAGGGAGGGCAGGATAAACAAGCATCTTATCTGCAAAAACACTCCTGTTTATGAAGAAAGTATTACACATCTGTAATTTCATTTAGACACCAGATAACATTTTTCAAGCGAATTGAATCTGACAGGCAAAACATTTCTTCCAAGTTTATACAGAGGCATCCTTTTCCAGCCCCTCAAGTGCCTTCTGGGCAACAACCAGTAAGCCATTTTCTAAATTTGTCCAAATACAAAGTTTACCAGCAAAAGCAAAACTTACTGCAATACAAAGATAATTTAATTTAATAAAGACTAATTATCTGAAATGGACACAATCTCAGAGTGGGCAGGTAAAAATGCAAGGTTAGCAGTGCTTACTTAAATTAATTTGCAACTGACTATTTAACACCTTAGGCACTGCCTTACAGGAAAAGAGCTAGGAAAGATTCCAAGAAATGGCCTACTTCACCTTCCAGACCCAACTCTATTTGACTGCCTGTGAGAGGCAAATAACTAATTTTTAGAATAAAACAGCCTGAATTTCCCATTACACTTACAAGGTAGGTGGTTAGGGTAAAAAGAAAACTGCTCAGAGAAAAGAGGGGTGATGTTATCTGCCCAACTTTCACTAGAAACTACAAGCAACCAGTAAAGCAACCCTGACAATGAGACAATAAAAACATGGAAATCTGGCATAAACTTTTTTCCTAGAAATTTCTTTTTTTTTTTGCTTAACATTTATTCAGTAGAGATGTCTAACAGACAATTCAACAGGACCTCATTCAATACATATTATTACAGTTAAAGAGCACTAGGTCCATATTACAGGATGTTCTAAAAAAACTCCTGTGATAATAAGGCATGTTTTTTATGATGTATTAGATTAGTAAAAATCATAGACCATGTACAACTCTTGCTTTAGAAACAAAAGCATCTAACAAAGCGGCCCTCCAAAAATATAAAAAAAGGAAGGGGGAAGGGAGAAGAAATCCTCTTATCTTTCAACTGACAAGCTGAAGTTGTCCCTTTTGAAAATTTTCCACAATGTGCATCCCTTAAAATGTGCCTTGCTATCTGGCATACAATTGGCTTAACATCCTGCACAGCACAAACACATCATGTTCCTCAAATACAATTTTAAAAAATCTATTTATGCATATCTATAATAAGATATCAAAAAAACCCATTTAAAACACTTCAAACACCTTAATCTGTTTTGTTCCCATTAAGATTCCTATTAATTTACTTTGCATAAAAATAATATGCACTCCAATTATTTACTTCAGAATTAATCATTTTAATCTTAACTTAAAACTATGCACTGATTATAATATATACTAGTTTCTTTCTACCCTACATGCCTTTCTCCACCCATCCAGAAGTGCTAAATAAATCAAATTCATGTCAAAAAAATCCCATGTCTGCGAAGGAAATCTTACAGCAAAAATCTCCACGAGGCACCCATTGGTCTGATCTTAATCAGCCATTCTCTCCCAGCCTGCAGAGATCACCCCTCTCCCCTTCACCCAGCTCAGTGCCAGCGTGACTCAGCCAGCTCCGGGCACGGCTGTGCTCTCATACCATCCAATGTAACCTGAAGAATAAGCAAATCTCAGACAAAATAAATCATTGCTGCTTGCACAGCCAAAGGAAGTCAGACTGCTAGCCAGACCGTAATACTTTACCCAGACCTCCCCAGTGCAGCTACTTTCACTTTAGCACTGAAACAAATACAAAGCCATTCACCCTTAAAAATCTTTCTAAAAGTGAAGAGCATCTACCCCGCAAGGCAGCACATGGAACTCCATGGAACACCAGCCATTTCAGGTTGGCACATGTGCTGTTTAGGAAACAAGTGTGCCACAAGGCTGTATGTTTACTATTAAAACAGACTATTAGGGCAAATGTAAGGGAGAGAACACATCTTTTGCCAGATATTTAAACAATTAACCACAGAGACGAAAAAACTACCAAAAAAAAATCTGAAAAAGTTATCAAGGACAACCGTGTGGATCGACTATGGTGGTTGCAGACATCCAAATGTATCCATAATCTGGTCATTCCAAAGGACAAAAAGCAACTCCTGAAAGCTCTGATACTAGTAGCACAGGTCAAAGCTGGAAATTTCCACTTTTATTGAAACTCCTGTTACTGATTGACAACAAGTACCAGCACCAGGCTTCACAGATGGTCAGTCAGCAGCAAAGCTCAAGAAAGATGGCATGCTCCAAAGAGTGAAGTGCTGTACTGATAATCTAGGGCATGTCTGTTTTCTTCCCAATAATGCCATTAGCTTAAAAACCAAGTCACTACATCTGTTTCATTATTTGCAATGTGGAGGGAAGGATTTGTACTAAAGTTGTTCTGGAATTTTAAAGACACTACACTTTCTGATGAGTCCTTAGATTAAGTAAAATATGTTAATTTCCCCTCCCCAGTTTTCTGACTTAGATCAGGGAATTTTAAATATCCCATCTAACATCTTTTATGTTTATTTGGGGGCTGGGAACAATCCCAGTTTCCCTGGGTAAAATTCAAGATTTGAGCTGCCAGAAAGTTTCTAGTTTCTTCAATATAAGACTACAATGTTCCCACACATCTTAACAAACTTTCTATTTTCAAAGGCAAGAAGTATCCCCATCTTTTGTGTTTACTTAGCAAAAGAGGTTATGATGTATTCAGCACTCTGTTGCTGTAGCAACAATTTAATAAAATCTTTTCCATAGGACAAGGATTCTGGAAAACTGCTTTGCTTGCTTTAGACATCTATTTGATTCTCTCCATTATAACCTTAGTTACTGCAAGCTCTCAAAGAACAGCCTTAGGCAGAAGGCAAAATGAAGAAATCTTTCCCTTCAGATGACTCCTTTAACTTTGCCAGAAGTTCACTTAATAGCCTTATTCAATTAAAGCAGCACCACAGATCTATTTTGTCACAAATACCAACTTGATTCTTAACACACTCCCATCGGGCTCCTCCTGTTTTCTTCTGCTGACAATGCCAGATACTCTCTCCTACTGTGGTGTTAATTTATCACCCCAAACTGCTCCTACACATGCAAGGAATTATTCCGAAAATGGCTCAACAAGAGACTCTCCCTGCACTGAAGCCCTGGCAAGGGAGGGATGGCCCTGCCCTGTCACCTCCAGACAGTGCTGGCTCCCAGCTGTTCTCCTCCACTTCATGCCAGCCCCTCCAGCCACCACTCTCCTCCGTATCAGCTGAGTGAAACTGCAAGAAAAAGGGAACTGCAGCTACACAGCAAAGGAGGATGTCACAGAGAAGCTGCACAGGAGTCACGCCATGGTAAAACTTTTTTATTTTGATGAGGACAATAAACTCATAAGGCTGGCTAACACACATCTCAAGTTCCTCTCAAACTTTGATTAACTCCTCACTCCCTGCCTCAACTGAACAGTCTTCATAAAACTCAAATTCCATGAAACAGAGAGGAAGGCCCTTTAAAATTAATATTTAATAATACAGGGAAACGAAGTGCAAGAATTCAGAACAACCACAAAGACAACAGTAGGGTACATGGAAAGCTCTGGGGGATGTGTGCTGCTCCATACAGTGGTTGCTGCACACTCACTTTCTCAGATCACTTAGGTAACAAAACTTCCTAATAATACAAAGCAGTTTTAATATTGATTAAACTATTGATAAACTGACTGAAAACAGTCAGAAAGAAATTTAGTGCTCAGTGACTCAAATGGCAGTAAATATTTGCAAGGAAGCAGTAAAACAGTAGGTGAAAATCAATGGTCAGTTAAAGTAAAACCCACAGGAAATGTGCCACACATCATGCAGCAGTAATGTAGTTGGAACCCACCTCCAGGAAAAAAAAACTCAAGGAGTGCTTAGTATTTCTTATATGAGAAGTACCAAAAACACCACATCAAATTCTTCCAAGAATTCAGATTAAAGTGAAAAGCAGATAAAAATAAATAGCTTAGGCATGCTGTTTGCCAAAGATGTAAAAAAGGTACAAAGCAAATATGAAAATTCATCACGGCAGGGCCACGAAGAACACAGTGACAGGGATACAGTCTTTCCGTTTTGGTGGTTTGGTTGGTTTGTTTTGGTTTTAGGGGTTTGTTTTTTGGTTTTTTTCTCAGAAGGAATCTTCGTGGCAAACTGTTAGAAGGCGTACACACGTGGGCAGACTCTTGAAGGATACCTGCAGGCACTCCCTTTTTTTTCCCTGCCCCTCATTCTTGAGCATCCCTGCCTAGCCCCCAGCACAAATCAAGAATGGTGAGCACAACAGTAATGAGGCAAAAAGCACAGCAAACCTCCACAGCACAACGCTATTTGAGGAAAAGGAGACTTGTCTCAAAGCCTGCAGCTCAAAGAAGCACCTTTAAATCACTTCTGTTATGAAAAGAAGGTGCCTCTCTCTCTCTGCTCACCTCTGATTCTGTCCCCAGTTGTTGTCCCCATTCTTGCACAAATCCATTTGCTGCAGCTGCACAGGGACCAGATCTGGGAAACTATGTAGGAGTATTGGTTTGGGATGGCCTGTTTTTTTGTAGCAGGGGGGCCACAAAGGTGGCTCTTGTGAGAAGCTGCTGGAAGCTTCCACCATGTCCAGCAGAGACAATGGCTGATGGCTCTGAAGATGGACATGCAATACAGTAGGTTAAAGGTAACTCAGCAAAAATACCAATACCTGAATTAATTTTTCAAAATTGGATCACCCCCCCTTTAGATCGCACTTGGCTGTGCTACCATTTTTATCAACACAAAAGGAGAAGGCCATAAGCAGAGGCAAGATTGCTCCTGCAAGCAGGCACTTTGCCGAGATGGAAGGGCTCGTCAAGCAAGAGCCTTGGTTGCTCTCTGTTATGTTACCTGAGATCAGTAAAAAGAGGATGCCAGAAAGCCAAACCAGGCACACACCACACCATGCTCAACAGACCTCTGGACAGGAGCACTGAGGTGGTCATGACAGCTTCTTCCCACTTATCCGGAAAAGGTGCTTTGACAATGGGAAATTTCCATTAACGTCGGCACTCCGAGGGCTGGAAGATGGGCAGCTTCCCCTGGTGCAAAAAGGAAACAGTGACTCTGCTTCTCCAACATCAGCGGAGAGAGAAGAAAGTGCTGTTTTCTCCATAAAAAGGATCTTAGTGTTGAGTAAGTTGACTCAACTCAGTCAGTGAAGTCACCTGTCAGTGTTTGCCGACCAAAAGAGTTGGGGTCATCCAAAAGTGGCTGTGGTAGAGAAGTCAGTGAAAGTAAAGTCAAAAATTCAACAGTTTCTTTATTTAAATGACCACTAACAGAGATATCTTAGAGAGTGAGGAGACTTAGATTTAAAGTACCTGTCTTTGCATTGGCCTTTGCTTTTCTTAAGAAAGTTACTTTGCAAATTACCATTTAAATGTCGAGGTGCTCTACACCACTGCCCCAATCTGTATGGCATCAAACTACCAATTTAACACAGCAGTAAACAAAAGTAGTTCAAAAAAAGAAAAATACAAAGAAAAAACCACACTTTCTCTTTTTTATTATTAATAGACAAGGCCAAGGTTTTTTCTTTAAAAAAAAAGGCACTAAAAAGGAAGCCAAACTGATGGCTTTAAATGTTAACTTTCATAACCAAAATTATCCATATGTCACCATATTTTTCTCAAGGACTCTTTTAGTAACAGCTGGAGATCACAGTAGAAGAGATGCTGTGCACAGGCCTAAAAACAGGTTGAAAACTTACCCATTCAGGAACAAATTTACAGCAAAAAGCACAGCAATGTGAGTGAAAAAAGGTTTTATTTAAATTATTTCAGAGTAATTGCTAAAAACAAATCTCAACAAATCTCATTTCTGTGTTTGCAGTCAGTGTCCTCAAACAACTTGCTACCTATTTTGCATGTTGAGCAGTTTAATGGCTTTCCTGAACAGACTTCCCATGAATTGGCATGAAGCACAGAAGAAATGTCCAAGTGCACTGAAGATCTTGTTACATGGATTAAAGTTCTGAAAAGACACACAGCCATGCTGACATGGAGGGAAAAAAAGAATCTGTATTTTCAGTGTTTAGAGTAATGGTTGATATTGTTTCATACAACAGATATTTCGTAAGTGAGATTCATGATTAATCTACACCCAGAAGTGGTGTCTGCATCATCTATACAAAATAGTATGGCATCACCTTTTTAATACTGTAGTGAAAAGACCAGTAACCACAGGTATAAAGATGACAAGACAGGGAGAGGTCTACATGGGACAGTCACATGGCAGGCATGTACAAGTGCAACTTCTCACAAGCACATACCTTAAAATGAGAATTTGACATGGTCTGATATTTTCCAGCAGCCACACCATTACGTTAGTGTAGTAGGTCCTCAATTACACTCATAAAGTCCTCATAATTGCACTCATACACTCAATTACACTCATAAGGTCCTCAAATACACTCATACAATTACACTCATACACTATTTTCCAGTAGCCATACCATTATGTTAGTGTAGTAGGTCCTCAATTACACTCATTAATTACATCATCTTAAAATTCGTCTGTGGGTTTTATATCAAATATTATATTATTTATGCATTTATTTTTGCCAGAAGAGTTCGCATTTTTTCATTTTCACTTCAGCTGAAACTTTTAACCTGCCTTCAAAATGTTTATGGCTGGAAGGGGAAGAAGCATTTACTTCAGGGAAAATGAAAAAGCAAAAAGTAAATCTTGCTCTCTGTCAGCATGATGGAAGAAGGGTCAACAGGAGGACACAAGAGGCTCTGCTCCATCTCCATGTTCTCTGGACTCTTCAAGTCCACGGGGTCTCACTGCACTTGAGGCAGTAGCTGAACTAGAATAGTAAGCTGAGGAAACCAGAAGTTGCAGGGCTCTTGAATTTAATCCCGTAAGGCAGCCCTTCTGCCTAACACCCAGCGGCCTCGCTCCTCGCAGCAGCACCCAGGAGGCTGAGTGCCGCCGCCTCCTCCCTGCAGATGCAGAGCAGGAGGGCGGTGGCGAAAAGCAGGCCAGGAGCTATCTATCTTCGGTCTCCTGGTATTTTCAAACACAACGACCTCCTACCAAACCCAGCCAGCCCAAGCCAGATAAGGGAGGTGCTCTGTGACATTCTGTCCTGCTGCCTGCCATTATGCCCACCGGTCCATTCCCTTCTGGGCTGGGAAGGAAAGCTTCCTGGCATGCTGAGTCCTACCCCTGCTATGGCAGGTGGGTAGCGAGCTGCTGGCCTCCCCTCCCCTCTGGTGTTCTGGCACTTCTCCCTGAAGCCACAGTGCTTTGGACCAGCTCCCACCACTCGTGCCTGGACAGCTCAGCTCCTACAAGCAGCTCTCACTGTTCTGTAACACCTAACAGTATGGTTCTTCATATGCAGAAAATCACTCAAATGCATCCATCCATGGGACCAGAATCATATGCTGTTGTTATGGATTGCCAAAAAAAAAAAAAAAAGACAAAAAAAAAACCAACCCAAAACGTTTTGGCAGTATTTGTAACACAGAACATCTCTCTAACAACAAAAAATCCTTCTCAGCCTCAGGCAAGCAGAACTGCTACACGCAGCACCTGCTGTGGTCCAGGTGGAAAGAGGAGCATCATCTTTTTAACGCAGAGTTCACTAACAGATAGTGAACATACAGATAAATCTGCTTGAGGAGATTTGACTTTTAAAGATTGTCTGATTGAAACATGCGATTAACACCTTCAAGTCATTTATTTATAGAAGCATTACTGAAAGTAAAAATTCATGACAGAAATGCGCTGTTATGCCAAAACCATAATATAATTTAAACTAAGCTTACAAGTGATTGGCTAGCTGTTAAGCTTACACCTACTGAAATAAAAATAGCCAGTCCAGAAAAATAGTAGCAAAAGCCTGAAGTTATTAGCAGTATATTAAGTGTTATACAAGTTCTCTGTGCCAGAAACTGCTGTCTCACAGGAAAATACTCGGTGTATTAAGACACCCAGAGAGCTGATTTATGGCTCATTTAGCATTACAAAGGTTTTCCAGCATAAGAACAATTATCTCCCTCCTCCCCAAATTCTTAACCACTTCTGCTGCTCTCTCTGGGATTTTCTCTCACATAAATCAACAGGAGGAATCCCACAGATGTCAGTGGAATAGCATGAGAGACTTAAAGCATAGGTAACATACATTCTCAAATTTCAAATGATCCTAGGAAGCACTCCTTGCCCAGACTATAGAGTAGGACAGAAAAAAACCACCACAAACCTACACTTAAAACTCACCTCCACATAATCAGATTGGCAGGAGTAGGGTAGGGTGGAAAAAATCCCTTCCAAACACAGTCTGGAAGCTGGATTAACACTGAGGGCATGAGAGTTTACCATGGGGAACCTAAGGCCACCAGGAATATCCACACAGCCTCTTACCCTGTTCAAAGTCCCAGAGCAGAGGCAGAAAGTTTCATTTCCTTGGGGAGGCAAGAGTGGGGAGCCCAATGCCCAGAGGCATGCAGCAAAAACTGCAGAACATGCAACTAGTAGCTCAGATACAGTGCACGCAGACAGGTATCCAGTGTACCCACAGAGGATCCACAGTACTTCCTTTCTTACCAGGAGAATTCCCTTAGTTAGCTATATAGTGCTTTCCAATCTCTGAGGGGGAAAAAACTGCCCCTTTCCAAAAGCATGTTCCTGCAGGTATCATTCATACCCTGCCCTTTAAACATGCAGCACCATTACCAGAAATAGACTATACAATGTAGCATGGCACATGCCAAAACCATACAGGCAAAAGCCTTGAACAATGGCAGATAAAAAGGCAGGCAATTTCATTTGTGAGCCAGAAACACCTTCCCTGAGGGTGCATGTCTAGCTTCTTATCAACCTGTGTTTTCTTCAATCCAGCAAACTCTAACATAGCTCACAATGCTGACTGTTCTAAAAATACCATACAGCCCACTCCCTACTACCATGTGGTACAAAGCACAGGAGAGCTGACCAGGACTGCTGCCAAAAAGGAGGTAAGACAGTTGTTATTTCTCAGAGCATGAAGAGAAGATGATAAACAGCACCACTAAAAAGTCAGTACCATTAGGCATCTCTTTAGGTGGCTGCTTCTGGAAAGCACCTTCCTGCTGGAGCAGCTCAGTGATGACAGCTCTGTTATCCGCAAGAGACATGGCAAAACCAGAAGGCTGAGTGTGACAACCTCCTTTCAGCAGCATCTTACACAACATCACTTTAAAATCGACCACACAACCACACTTCTGCCAAGTATTATGCTACATTTCCACCAGTGTTTAAGCTAGACTTAATTTTAAAACAGTTCACTGGGGTTAAGCAGATTTTTATGCAGTAGATACATAAAGCACCTAAGAACAGAAGAGAACACATGCCTGGGAGGCTGAAAGGACAAGACTGTATCTGAAGACACTACAGAAACAGCGCAATTTAAAAATGTAATTTTATCAGATACAGTAAGAAGTCTGTATCTCACCTATCCAGAAAGCCATCTTGTGAAGCCTACAAATGTTACAATCTTTAAGATATGTCTTTAAATCCCTCCAAGAGCGAAAAGGCAAATGACAGAGCCCACCAGGAACGTCCAATACACCCCTCAGTGCCTGGCATTCCCAGCTGCAGGGCGCGGGGAAGGGAAGTAGAGGAAGACAAACTACGTTGCAACTATGTTAATAGCAACTCTTATCAAAACTGCACAGATGACTACATCAAAAAGCCCATCGTGTAACTATTTATGTTCTATAAAAAAGGCTAAATAAATTTATTTTTAAAGGCTGATAAGAGACACCCAAAGGTCCCTCTGGGAAAAGCAAATTTAAAGTGATTGCATGTTTCTGTCTAACGATCCAACCTTACAAGAATCTTGCACGGCAAAAAATTGTGAAATTACTGGTGTGACACAGACAGTATATTTGAAGATTATTAAATAAACTCTTTCTCTACGTAATCTGCAATACAGCTCTCAAAGAAATTGAGAACATCACAAAACTCCACCTTTCTTCTCTGTCCTAAAAAAAGCCTCTTCATACAGAGGCCACGCTGTTACCCAAGTCTCACTTCACAAGCAGGAGGAAGTGAATGGGTGAGGAGGTTAACCATGCTTCCTGTCTTACACAAGCTTTGTATCTCCATAAACAGCATTTCTGGTACTGGAAGGTTTTAAAGAAGCCTGAGGAAAGCCTCGCGGCCCCATTAAATACTTTCACTAACTCTGTTACCAGCAACAAAATTCTTCTTCAGTCCTAAATGACTCCACTACTCTTGAGGATGAAAGCACTGGAAAAAACCAAGACTGCAGAAACCACTATCTTGTTTATGTTTCCCAGAGGAAGCACTCACATTGGGAGTAATTCTGTGATTTAAAGACCAAACAGAAAATGGTGATTCATGCTCTTTTGCTGAATTCTATCCTGCACCACAGAATTACAAGACTGCTAACACAGAAACCTCGGAATCCAGAAAGCAACTCCAATGTGAGATGAGGAAAACAGTTCCCAAGACAAATAGCTGTTCAACTTTTCCCATGCAACATTTCAGAAAAAGCAGGTTCAATTTCCCTGCCAACTCTCACTCTCCAGATTTGCACCTATCATAAAAAGAAAACTTATATATATACATATATACACACACACTGAGAAGTTTGTGAGCAACAAGTAGCAAGTGTGTCTCAAACATCTGAAGGACCTGACCAAAGCTCCACCCAAAAGATCCGAGTGATGCTGTCTGTGAAATTCTAGACATTTTTCAATGTCTTACACTACGACAGTTGCAAAGGGCAGCTAAAATACTGACCTACATAGCAGCAGACAGAAAGTCTGTTAAAAACATTGAAATCTCTCAAGTATAAGTACCTTGAAGGTAAATCATAATACTGTATGTTTCAGAAGATATTTTATGGCTTTTTTTCATCTATCCACCACAGCGAATCCACTATCCTGCACACACACATCCCCTAAATAACAGAGCAAATAGTAACCACTGCACTCCACAAATCTGAAGTAGTGATATATTCAGCATTTTCTTACAAAATGTAATGCCTCAGGCATACATGTTACTGCCTGAAACAATGTGAGTAAAATGCAGTAGAGTTATTCAGTTTCAGTAACAGGATTATGAGGTAATGTTTATATATCTGGAGGCAGAGTTAAGATATTTTCATTGTACAGATGAACTGAAATGATGTATTATTTCCTAGAGTCATTTAAAAATATTTAAGCATCCCTAAGATCTTGGCTTGACTATTCTTCACACCCAAGATAAACCTCCATGATGGTTTGTTTTAAAAACAATGTGTGGAAAACTTTTCCTCCTAAAAGCAAAAAATAAATTATGAGTGCTACAGGAAACCTGAATAAACATCAACACATTGGCTCAGCAGAGTAAGAACAATTGCAAGGAGGTGACTCCCGGAGAAACAGCGAGCTGAGGAGCACCCAACACTTGAAGTCTGTTACATGGATATAATGAGTCTGGCCAACAAGAACCGCACCTAACAGAAAATCTTATGAAAAGGTCTCACATATAGGAGATGACCTCTATGAAGTATCTTTGTGCCTATATTTCTTATCTAGGTTTTCCTCTGTCCTAGCCACCACTGATACCCTCTCTCTTTCCACACAGTCCCTTTGTGCTTACTGCATTTTTATTTCATTATCTTACTGTCTTAACAGCCACAGGAATAAAAAATATGAAGTGCACAATTACTGAATATGGGAATAAAACGGAAGACAGGAAAATCCAAATCAGATGTTTACACATCTGATAGCTTGCAATATGCAAAAGACTGACCAACTGAATGACCACAGCATGTCAGAACAAGGGTCTGCGCAAGCCAATATCCTGCCTCCAACAGCTGCCAAGAGCAAGGATCAGGAAAAAACCATAACACGACAAGTACATATGATGCCTTCCCCAGCTAAGCTTTCCAGACTCGAGCTGTTTACAGCTCAGTAGCTATGTATCAATGATTCCTACTGCTGGAATTATTGTGAATACTTAAAAGGAAAGCTAAGGTTAGGTCATAACCAACTATGTGATTGAAAAGCTGTACACCATTTGTGGTATGTTTTTATTTATTTTCAAGTATTAAAAATAATTAGAAGGGGAAAAAACTTATAAATTAGACTTGGTAACAAGTAAATAACAACTGCAGTAAACACTTATATTTGTCTTCTTTAAATTTTGGGTTTAATGTATAAACTTTTATCTGTATGGATGTAAATTTAGGTATCTAAGCCAAGAATCTAAATGAACTTAAAACATGCTGTGAATTCCTTTATTTGCCTTAGATATTGACATCATAAGGAAACAGGAGGTGAGCATCAAGTTATACAACTGTCTTCAGGTTCTAAAAAAGTATTAACAACCTGGAGCTAAAGGGAGTCTCTGCTACTGGGATGGCCTTTGGAGCATGCCCTAGAGATTTATGTAGTTTTCTCAAAAGAATGATCGTAGCAAGACCAATGTAAATTCAATAAACACAAAAGTACCCAAATCTCAGTGAGAATATTTTCCCCTAATATAAGTGCTTCATCTTTAGCTTTAGAAATCTGGCTCTCAGTGGTGACCGAAAAGAAACTGAAAACTAAAACACATAATTCCCCTGGAAACCATTAAGAAATCATTCAACATAAGTATCGTTTTTACAGTTCATCTCCACACAGATTGTTCAGATTAAGGTCACCACAAGTTGAAGACACAACAATTAATAAAATTAATGTAAGTATTTTGGTCAACTTGTTGAAAAGCAGCATTTTTTTCAAATAAAGCATACTTATTTCTTTTCCCTAAGACAGCAGCAGACAGCTACTTGACACAGGATTGTACAAAGCATGGAAAATGCTCAGTAACTTGCTGTGATGAATGCTGAGACCCAGAAAACCTGAACCTGAAAGAGCCCCTTTTCTTATTCTTTCAAGAAACTACTCAAACTCTTCCCTTATGATTTCTCATCTCCTTTAATTGTCCAAAGATATCCAGTATCACATAATAGCACATGCAAAATATATCCAGTAGCACAAAACAGCACATGCAAACCAATTCCACTTTCAAGTTGTACATTCAGCCTTCCAGGCTACCAATTTATATTCAAGGCAATTCTTTCCATGTGATACACAACACTCATTTTGGTAGTTTCTTTCTAAATTAAGTTAAAATTTTAATGGCTACTCATTTTATGAGGTGAAGCACCCCTGAACTCAAGCCTACATAATGGGCAAGGGAAAACAGAGAGGCTCTCCATTCTGTAAGGTGAGAGGGAAGATGCACAGTCAGAGGGAAATAGGAAGTTGTACCTGGGTTCAGGGGCACATAATCACTATAAAAAACACCAAATGTCACAGTAGAGTCAACATACAGAGATGCACCACTGTACATCCATTACACCGTGCCATCTCTTTTTGGACTTGCTGAATACCAGCACAGATGTTGGTCCATTCAGGAACCAGTGACACAGAAGGCAACAGAAAAGCCTAAAAACACAGTTGGGAAAATAAGGCAAGAAAACTTTACTACACAGAATAGTCTTTAAGTAGGAGTAACAGTTAAATAAGGACCTATTGCATAAGAGAAATTTATGCTCACATGTTACTCTTATACTTTCCACTTCTTGCCTGTTAAACTCCTACGAGCCGTAACACTTTATCTACACAAGGAATCTAAATCACTCTTTAAAAAGTTTTGAAGACATTTCTATTTTGTTTGAAAAAAATCACTTTTTTCATTTCGTGCCAACCAAGGCAAAAAGTAAGCCCTTTACCACAAAACACAGTGGGTAAAATTGCATTTGGTAAGAAGCAAAAATGGATAGGGAAGGTTTTATTTTAGCTTCACTTGCCACAGGGAGGGGGAAAGACCTGGGAAAACTGAAGCATTTGGACCATAACTATCTGCAGTGGAAAGATATGATGGCTGAGTGGGTCTCTTCTACAGAGCAATTTCAAATATTTTAAAGGATAAATGTGTAAACAATGCTAAATTTGGGGGACAGAAATGCAGACAATTTCACATTCATTTTGCTCTTGCAATTCAGGAGCTGGTTTGTCAGCATGTATTTTGGAATTCTCAAGCTAACCCTTCCAACAATTGCAAGCATAACCACTCAGACACTGAGCCCCACCCTTGAGCCCCACCCTTACCAAAAGCTGCCCAGGAGACACCAAGATAACACTACCCTGAAGGCCAAAAGCCACCTTCTGATGGGAAGTCAGACACTTTGGGATGCTGGCAGGGCAGCAAGGGAATTGTTTGTCCCGCTGCTCATGTTCACATGTTCCCTGGCTCTGCCAACAGAGAACTTGGGTTTCTGTTAGCAGGAGCTTAAGAGAAAAAGCATCATCTCCCATTTTTCAGTTAATGCTTTTGACCATGTTAATATAATAATAATCCTCCTCCTCCTCACATTAAAGAGTGAGATTTTCTATTAAAGTTTGTGTATTTTCATTTATAGGTACTTAGCGGACTATATTAAATATTTTATTCCACCAGCATTGAATATAAACATTTTCCCCTTTATAACCAGGATATAAGCAAAATGGATCCTTCCTCTCAGCCCGGAGTGGAGTCCTTTTCCTCACCCTTCTGACAAGAAGCACAGGTTTTCCTCCTGCTGGCAAAAAGTCTAATCTATTTCCTGTTCTCTTCCTTAGTAAACAGTAGAGTCTTCTCCAATGAACATCTGATCACAGGCAAAAACAACAAGATCAAAATAAAGGTCAGGTGAAGAGTCTTTGCTTGATGAGAATGTTTATTACACATCAATTTTGATTTTGTAAATACTACTCTTATCTTAGACTCACAAAACATAAGAGTAATAAGACAGAAAGGGAAAAAACCAGTAATGGAAGTAGAGAGGCGCATGTTACTGGGAACCAGCTAAGGTTGCTCTTAGCCTAATAAATATGAGCCCAAGCTGGCAGGAAAACCAGCGTGTTTGAAGCAGCACACAAGACTGTATGAGAGCCAGAACTTACCAAACTTGGGTGTTAAATTTAAGGACAGAACAAACTTCCACAAATTCTAAGGTACAAAACAACACAAACTGATAGCAACACCAAAGCATGCACCTGATTAAATTATCTGTGTTCCAGTATCAGGCACCTAAGCTGGTAACTTCTGTGTCAAGTCAAAATCTCACTTTTGACATCAAGTCAAAATTTTCAAAAGTTTAAAGAAAAACCCAGGGACATTGTTGGAACTGTCTTTGTACTAAAGGCAATATAATCTATTACTTTCAGGTATTCATATGACATTTATCTGGGTCATCGTGCAAAGCATTTAAACCGTTCATCTGCAAGATCCTGTGGCACCTGTTTACTACAGGAAGTGTGCTACACTTAGGATGCTAAATGTAAATTCAGTTCTGCTTCTGTCCCTGACTGCACACACAGACACTGTGCATGAAGAAAAGCTGGGCATGACAACTACTGACAGACTTCAGCTTCTATTAACACATGACCTGAGGGTCTGCAAGGACATTCTTGTAAAAATCATCCATGGGTTGGCTTAGAGTGAGGACTTCACTTAAGGGCCTGCAACCTATACAAAGAAAAAAGATGAAAGCTGGGAGGGAAAGAGACAGGTGACCTCCTCAAAGTTACACAGCAGTTAAGTGCTAGAAGTACAAATTGATTTCACATTTTTTGAACCTTGCTCCATGTCCTATGCCCATACAAGACATGCGGCCCCTGTGAATTTTTAAAAGAGAACACTCACAAGATGACAGAGGAAAGCAGATTAAATACAATTGTCAAGGACTTTCCTGAAAGCCTCTTGAGGCTTTCTACTTGTTTAGCAGACAGCACTTGGAAAGAACACAAAACATTCTCAATACTAAAGCATCTTACTCACACATCTGTCTCAAAGCCTGAGTCTTCTTTAACACAAAATTACTTGTTCCTTAGTACAATCCCTTTAGCTACTTCTGCTTTATCCTTCATAATGTCTCCTCTGTTTTAGGTGCCATTATCCATTTCCCCTTCTCAGAATCCCAAACTGCAACATTCTGCCAACATCAACATAACCGTATTTCTCCAAATGGGAAGCAAGTCACCAGACATTAACACATGACTAAAACTTCCTCCAGTCTTTAGCCACCATTACATAGAACCTGAATAGCAATAAAGAAGCAGCAACTTTTCCCCACACTACTTCTAAATGTTGTGACAGGCATGTCTCTAGATGTCTGTAATGCACTAAGGCTACAGTTATTTAGTACTGAGTGGAGAGAGGATATAATAATTCTCCTCTTCAACAGAACAGAAAATATCCTTGAGGCAAATACGGTTTTTAACCCTGTTTCCTATTCCCTCGCAAGAGTAAGAGTTGGTTCTTCTTGTACATCAGAGCTCAGAGATTATTAGAAACTTGCTAAATTAACAAAGACAAGTTATTAGGAAAGCAACGCCACTTACTTCTTAAAAATCACCAATCATGAATTCCAAATTATAAAAATGATTGACTGCAAAAACATTGCTTTTATTTACAAAGATGATATGGTTTAGGCAGCTTACCCTTTCTTACTAGTCTTACCCTATGAGATAATACTACTTAATCTGTGCTTTATTTGAAATCAAATAAACTTCAGGTTTAGACACACATATGTTTCAGATATGCTTGTTTTCATCAACACTGTCCAGGAACTCAATGTCAGAAGCTCAAATGAAGTGCAATTTGCAACTGAGTACCCAACAACAGTTTAATATTACAAATTAGAATTATAATTCAAGTTTCCTCTACTATTAAAAAGAAAAAAATCACCACTTAAACATCAGGGATACAGCAAGGAAAGCACTTTGCGGATACATACTGCAGCATGGGTTTCATTTTTATACACACTTGAGAAATCACAAAGCCTTGCGAAAAAGGCAGAATAAGGAGTTCTGAATTTTAATCAACATTGAAATAAGCCCTGTAAGCTTACCGAGCAAAATAGCCTTGTCGCCGTTCCTTCTTCTCTTCCTTGGTCTCCATGATGTACAGTCAAATGGGCAAGGTGAGCAGCCAAGCGTGATGCTCTTTTTCCCATCAGTACCTCATATCCAGGCAGAGTCTCCTGTATATAACAGTTAAAAACAGGAAGTTCATAAATCAACATGTCAACAACACCTTCAAAACCCAACAGGCTGAGGAAATACAACAGACCCAGTGACAAAGCAAAGTAAAACTTTAACCAATGTTTGCCGTGCAATTTCCATTTAGTATACAATGAGACAAACCAACAAATGCACTCAGGCCAGTTTCTCAGCAGTAGAATAGACATTTTGCAAAGCAAGTAACCCAAAGAACAGCATCAAGTTTTAAAACTCTGGAAAGATTAAATTACTTTCAAGTTTATACTAAAACATCATGTGTTTCCTAGACAGGCAGATCAAGAGAAGCTTTGGAAATATATAGTACAAACAGTATAACCAGTAAGACACACAATGCTCACTTTGAATTTAAATTTTAAATTACTAAAAATACTATAAAATTGTGAGAGATCTGAAAGTTTTAAAACAATGTAAAGGAAAAAAGAGTGATCTACATTCTGTACAAGGTTTGACTGTTGTGACCAATTCACAAGTTCAAACAACCATACAGAGAGAAACAAGATGGACCTCTAGGTCTCCAGATGAAGTGTAATCACCTTGAGAAAGGCAGGATTAGGGAAGGTTATCTAGGTTATCTGTGGGGGGAAAAAGAAAAAAAAGGGACACCAGTAGGATCAAACCAGTAACACTGGTTTTTGACATGGAAATTACCACCTCTTGGCAGAATGCAGTACCAAGGCACTTCGAAAGCAGGACTTGAGAATTTCTGAACTGCTTTATAATTACTGTCATTAACAACATGCTACATCAACTGCTGTCCAAGATCCTTGCCAAGATGTTTTATTATTTTCCCCTCCTCAACATACATTTAACCTACCCTGATGGCTTGTGCACATGCACAAAATAACTTAGAGTTTTTAATCAGTATTTCATAACAAACTCAAACCAGAAGTTACTACTAAACATTTTAGTCTAATGGGCTGTATAACAAAGCAGTGGAAGCCACATAAATTATGATTCATTGCAAAAGAAGAAAAATTCCTCTGGGACCTAATCAGTTCCCATTATTTTCCCCTGCATTAAAAGATCACAAGCTACAAACTGCCAGATGTCAACAAAAGAGATGATGCAGCAAAGACAGACTAATCTACTTGAAAAGCCCAAGAACAAATCATGCTAGAGTCTACTAGAAATACATGCTGCAATTTTCTCTCCTTACTGATGGATGATCAGTCCACAGCATAGGAAGCCCACTGCTTCAAAATGCACTTTTTCTTACTCATTAGTTTTGAATATATCCAGCGCATCAAAAAAGAATCAAGTTGCTCTGATTTTTACACATCAGGTAGTCTTACAGTAACGAATACTCTTTAAATGGCAAATATCTGAAATCTTTAACTTTATGAAGAGAATACTATTTTATCTCTGCAGGATAACACATGATACAGTCTTCGGCTGGACATAGAAACCTACATGACAGAAGCGTCGGAACAAACCGGCCTGCTCAGATGTCCAGTCTGTATGAAGATACCACATACTTCCTGAGAATTCTGATGCATCTCTACCTTCTCTGTTGGTGCAGGTTCTTAGATCTTCAGAGGATCAAAACTGGTGGCTTCATTAGCACTGCCTTTAGAGTTACAGTAAGTCTTTCAAAGTGTACAACTACAACTCCTACAGCGAATTACAAAAAGAGTTCAAAGAAAGAGGAACCGCTTTTCCCCCTTCACCTGCTTTGCCTTCACTACACTGTGATGTGGCACGAGGGCGCTGACAGGCCAAAGGAGAGACTCACACTGACCAAGAACTGTCAAATAACATCAATATAGTATTAAACCCATGACCACAAGGACAGCAGGACCCATGGTAATGCGAAGAGGGAGAGTCCCTCACCTCACTGAAACAAGGTCAGCTGGGATGGACAGAGGCAAAAGAGATCTGTCCTCCCTGCCTAATCCCGTGCAAGTGTCAGTGGTATGCTCTTTCCATTCTTTCTCTTCCTCTCCCATGATCTAAGATCCCCAGCCAGGGGATGCCCAGCTCCAGGCTGGCAGACGAAGAGAACACCACTACCCAGGGAGCCAGGAGGAGAAACCCCTGCCTGCCCACAGCCCTGCCAGGCCCAGTGCCAGAGCAGCCATCCCCTGGTTCAGCAAAAAGGAGCAGGAAAAAGGAGAGAGGAGGTTAAGCCCGGACCTAACCATAGATGCTGCAGGCAGTACCAGCACCAAAGCAGCGAGGCACTGCTCAGCTCCCCCACTGTGAGGGTTGCTGTTTGCTTTCATCAGTCCTAAACAAAGTGAGCAATGGCAACATGGGTAGGGAGCCTGCTCTTCTCACGTCAAATAAACGCAACTCCAAGTCCTTTCACATGGTGAGGAGGAATAAATGAAGAACTTAAAAAATTAAATAATTCCATTTGTAACAGATGGGTACTCAGAAAATTGGAATGTTATCCACAGATCAGACACAGTAAAGGCATTCAGCAAATTTTATTTTCTTTTGGTAATAAAAATATACAGTAATACAATATCCAGTCACCAATCAAAGTAAATTTTTGTAATAGAATAATTTAATGTCAGATCCCACTCTGTTGACTTAAAACTTACTTAGTTCACCTTCTTAGAAGAAACAAAGGTGTTTCTCTAGAAAGGCATATTAAAGTCTGAAAATTATACTTTGAAAACACAGTCCAAGAAATAGCAAACTGATTAGGAATGCTGACTTCTTAAGTTCTGAGTTTACTTATGTTGTTGGGAATTTTGTACTAGTTGCCTTAAAGGAAAAAAAATCAAAGAAAACCTGACAGCTAGGAGGAACATAGCACAGCCCACAGTAATTGCTATAGAAAACTAGTATTTAGTATTTCTGAGAGGTCCCTTTCAATTTTTAGTTTTTTAAGCAGTAACAGCACAAAAGCCACATTTACTTTATAGGTTGTCACTGACATTTTAAAGTTACATCAAAAAAGAGAAACCTACTTCACACTTCTCCACTATCCATCCTTTGATATTTTACAAGAAAAAAACATCCAAGGTATTCTTTATTACCTGCTTAAAACATTACTGAGGCTTTATGATTAAAATGAATCTTGGTTTCCTGGCAGCTCCTTTCTGGTACAGACGAATACTGAATCAGCAGACTATTAAAAATGTTTGGGGGACATTTATATGCTGAGAAACAGGCAACTTACTCATACATCATGAGTTCAGTCCAAACTCAAATGATGACAAAGCTGATCTTATATAAATTTCAGGCTCAGTTTAACCCTTCCTACACAATGAAAAAGAAGTAGACTGTGAAAAGCTTATATTACACGTCTACAGCAACGCTAATTCTTTAATTAGGCATTTTCAAGGCAAACCTGAAGACCAAAAAATGCATTTCAGTAGGGAGCCTGTTAAAAATTTGCCACTCTCCAAATCTAGCCAGTGTCAGCACTTCATAATTGTACAAAGAAAAGAAGAAAATACATAAAAATATACTGTTCTTTCTGATTCTAGTCCTATTGCTCTGGATATTTTAATTTATGTTTACTCATTTCCGGATACTTGTTTTGTTTATCTAGTCTTGCTGCCAGGGAGTTTTGGGGATGTTACTGAAAATTTGTAGTTAGAATGGGAATGCTCCAGGAAGGCCACCAAAAAAAAAAAAAAAAAAAGCTTTTAGAATGCTATAATCAGAGGAACAGACTGAACTCCTAACCATGGATACCCACACCACTTTGACTGTCACCACACTCCCAAGACCTCCAGAACGTGCTTCCAGGTCCTGCTGTCCTCCCTGCAACCTGGCACTGCAGGACAGAAGCCTCCTGCACTGGTACATTCAAAGCAGCAGATGCTCTTAAAAATAAGTTAGTGTGTATAGAGCACTCTTTAAAGACTTTGATAAATTCACCAGTTTCTCAAAATTATTTTTTCTCCTATTTCCTTCCCTTCTCATGCATGAAGAATAATGTACGTTGCTACTTGCAGTTTAAGTAGCTCACATTTTCATGAAATAAGAAAAGGTCCTGCTTGCTGTGCTCAGGGGTAAGCACCCAGAAATCCTGTCTGCTGGCTCTAAAGCATCAAAAAGCAATCCTTCAGTTTTGGGCATTACTTTCCAAAACCGTGCACATGAACAACAGTACATCCAACAGCATGGCAATGCAGAAGCCAATGAAGCATCTGATTATTTTTAGAACATTCAGTGGATTTGATAGCTTTTCTCTGGCCATCTGTGCCCACTGCAAGTCCTGGAAAAACATACAGAGAAAAAGAAACATTCAAGATCACGCAATTCTCTAGACATATTTTTCATGATCCTGTAGCCTCAGTATCTCTCAACCTCTCATGAGGGAGGAAAATTATGTAATTCCCTGCTTTGCAAATGGGGAGCTGAACTGTAAGAATTACCTCCACATGCTCAAATGAGAGTGGAAGAGCAATGTTTGCAAGTATCCTCCCCGTAGCTTTAATCCACCAGCCTCAATAACCAGCAGCAGTGAGAACACACGAGGAGACTACTTTGACAAGGAGATAGTCATTATTTTCTGTGAAATTTAAACTAACTTTGGAAACCAATAGCACAGTCTCAATTTTATCTGGCTCTGCGGGCATATACACAGGAATTACAGCTCAGATCCACAAAAGAAAAAAAACCTAACTCCTCTGAGGATCCAGGCTCACTCAGCTCCTTCAGCAAGTATGTAAAAAAAACCAATTAACTGACTTTAGGAAAACCAAGTCAAGGGTAGTGTATTCCATACCTTAGCAGGAGCCTCATAATGCAAGAGACAGTGCCAACAATTGCACTGTGAACAAAAAGCAGGGAAATTGAGAGGTTTAAGCACAAATTTTCCAGGTGGGAAGGTAGAGCAGATTAAGGCACAAGACTCCCAGTAAGACAGCCAAGCGGACATGGCCACAGCAAGGATGCAACAGGGAGACCCCACTGTGCTGAGGGAATAGGATGCTGCCCAGACACACCACATAGCTCTCATCTGCTCTCTGGTACAGTGTCCCACACAACAGTAATTTTTTATTTTTGCTTCTCTATTATACCTCTACCCCTGAGACTACAAACATCACACACATCTGTTCATAGCACTGCACACTTCCTACCACCTGCTGTAATACCAACATTCAAAACTGGTCATATTCAGACATGAAGCATCACTAATGATTTGGCTTAGATCTGCAACTCTGCAACACAGTGTCTTCTCATGAATAACAAGTCTCGGTACGTGTGCCAATTCTGACTCCTAAAAGATGCAGCACAAGAGATGACAAGGGTTACACCAATAAGCCAGTACAAAGACCAAAAAAAAGAAAAGGTATGTTTGTAGCACTTCGAGAGCAGTATTTAAAATATCTATCAAGTTGGAAGAGTAAGAAATTGTAGAACAAATAACAGATGGAAGGGAAGGAGTTTGAGTGTATTAGATCTGAAATTGAACCCTTGGGGGTTGCTAACTGTGCCTCTGATGAGTCCAAAGCAGTTACCAACGCACTGTGCAGATGCAAATAAATAAAAACGCACACCACCTTTAAACATAAGGCAACAGAAACAGTTTAACACAGAAGAGGAGACATTTTAATTTGCTACTGGTCATATAAATGCCTATTATTAAGCTTCACAAGCCAAACCACTAATAACAACTCTTGCATTCATTTCCATAGACTTCCCATTTTTAAAACCAGGAAGGTGAATGCACAATTACACTTTATGAGAAATGCTAAACTTTGCAGCATTTCATTAATGCCTCACTGAGTGGACTAACCAGGTTGAGTTCTATTGCTTTTAGGTTCTGCTAGTATATTTTACTTGGTGTAACAGAAAAGATAAAAGTTTCTGTATAAACACTACAGCATCTCAAGATAAAACATAACAGAAATGCACAGCCAGCAAAGAGGAGAATAAGCTACAACTTTTTTTAGTCTTTTCTTTAGGCAGAATGACCCAGGAAAAAGTGAGACTGGAAGCTTTCAGAAAAGTACCTAGCATAAGGAAGTAAAACACAGCAGAAACTACATATTCAGTAGAATGGATGAAAATTAGTATACTCTAAAACTATCTGAAATATGGAATTATTTAAATACAATTATATAGTTACATTATCATTATTATGTAGAGTGTACTGTTATTTCTAAAACACTAATAAGCTCTATAAAGAAGTTCCTGTCCATTACGCATAACTGGAGGGAGCTAAACTAACCCAGAACTACTCCACCGGAGGTTCACTCAGCCCTTGCTCAGGCGAAAAACCCTTCTTTATGCCTTTAATCTTTCAAGTATTACACCTGCCATGTTTCTTATGACAAGGGTGCACTCTTAAAATCCATGAAGAATAAAAATACAAAAATTAAGAGACTGAAAATAAATGTGTAAGCAGAAGCAATTTCTAGACTTCTTGTTTATATTAAACACAGAATAGTCACAGTTTCTGTGTCTCCAAACAGAGAGAAACAAAGAGATTCAATGTGGCTATTTGCATGCTGTGGGTTCTCAAGGACAGTGAGGATAAGATCTGGAGATAAGAGAGGCAAAGAAAATAAACACCCTCGCTCTTGAGGAATAGGGTACAATGTTTAGGAGGTTATTATCCCCCTTACAGTGGTGCAATAAACCAAAAGTTCAAGCATTTTAATTCCCTACTAATGAAGTAAGAACAGTCTAAGCTTAGATCACCTTCAGTGTCCCTATTAGATTTCCAACAGTCTGTCCACATGAACAAAGTTCAAATAAAATACATGACAATCAATGTAGCAGAAACATTTCTGATTCAGAAACAGAACAATAACAAAACTTGATTCAGCTCCAAAGAATTCTCCAGACAAATTATTCCTGCCTTACTCGGCAAGAGGCTTTAACCCACTAACTCAGGCTGTCATGTTTCACATAGAGTAAGAGGAAGCAAATGCACTACCAGAAATTCCACATCACCAGTCAGGTTGCCACAAGACAAAAACATCCAGATTTAATCTTCCCTCACTGCCAGTTGAACATCACCAGATACATTTTCCATACAGAACAATGTATTTTACTGCTTAACTCAGGCTCAGTTGCTAGACAGAAACTGGTTACAAAACACAGCATAAACTATTAACAGGCAGAGTGCTATGCTATTCCAAACGTTAAAGTGCAGTGCTGTTGGAAATCAGGCCACCTGGGAAGATTTTCATTTTTTAGGTCAACAAGAACATTGCTGCAGATGTTTTAAAATAATTAATACCTTCATCTTACTGTATCTTCTGTTTCAACCTACCCCATTTCAATTAAGCATCAAGTCCAAGCCCTCTGACCCCACAGCTTTTCACACTCACATTGTACAGGTATACAGAGTGCTGCCCTCTACAGCTACCCAAAAGGAAGGGGTGGGGAGGTGGCAGTCAGCCTCTTCTCCCGGGCAGCTAGTAATAGGACACAAGGAAAGTACTTAAACTGTGGCAGGGGAGGTTCAGGGTAATATTAGGAAATATTTCTTCACTAGAATAGTGGTTAAGGATTGGATTGTACTCCCCAGGGAACTGGTGGAGTCACCATTCCTGGAAGTGTTCAAAAAACAAGCAGACATGGCACTTTACCATATGGATTCAGTCGAAGACTGGATTTGATGATCCTGGAGGTCTTTTCCAACCATGATGACTCTGTGATTATATAAATTATAGAAGGATGAAGTTTACCATACTCAGAGAGGGTAAGACAGGTATCACTGTTCCCTTACCTCTGTCTGGAGCATGGAGGCATATACACAGAAGACTTTTCATGTATGTGCTTCCCAGCGTTCAACTAAAACACCAAGTATTTGCAGTTTTCTAAAATACAAAAAACTGATGAACATTCAACACATCAACTAGCATCTACACAATCCCCTTAGCACTACCTTGCTGTTTTATGAGTTGACACCATCATGTTCCTTGCTCATAACAACCAGGTTCATGACCTGTTTAGTATTTCAAAGAAAGCCTTGCATATCTTTTTTGATAAGGTCAAATCAGATGTATACAAGCAATCACATCACACCCAGACCCAATGAATTACAGGTTCTCTACCAGGTTTATAAGGGACATGATCAAGTCCTCCTTAGATTCCCCTCTTCCCATACTCAGCATGCTTCTAAAGGCCACTGGATCCACAGTGTCACCTATCACAGGCCTGGCCACACTCCAGAGTTGTTTCTATCAATTCGCTTACACAGGCCACAAAGTGGAATTTGCACTGGCAAAACAGCAGCATCACAGCAGAGACATGAACAGCAAATATCCTTTGGTGATCAAGGGCACTCTGACCAGTCAAAGTGCCAAGCCAAAGAATCTGGGCTTTCCCTCGTCTCAGGCTGTTAGAATCTGTCCATGGAGCAAGCATCTGATCAAGTGTTACTGCCCTTTGCCTTTCTGCCTTTTGCCCACTTCAGTTGCTTGATAACACTCCTCCACCCAAAATTACCACATCGGTGACTCGCAGCAGACTCAGGAGAAGTGGCTCTGTGTCTACATTACAGTTTATATCCCGCCATGCCAGCTCACAGCCCCTTCCAGCAGGCTTTGCTGCACACAGCTGAATTGCAAGCACGCCCTCACTTCTGCCACAGCAGGCAGATCTGTGGCAGAAAGCTTGGGCAGAAAACCATCAGTGTGACTCCCTGAGAGCGACTTTGTTCTGTGGGCATTAGCAACCAGACACGTGGAAAGATGAGTGCCAGCATTCATGGAACGAGAAACAAACTACGAAAGACAAATGCATGACCTCAGCTTCACAGCAAACTTCTCTCTTCTCAGCTCTTTTCTCACCAACACAGGAAAGGCATTTATATGAAATGTAAATAAAGCTGAGGTAGAGCAGAAAGAGACTGGTGTTTGAAGACTCTCTTAAATCATGAAGATGTGGCTTGATGCTTGGCACAAGCATCTATATTGTCAATCATAGGTACCATAAATCACCTTCTGTTTACAATGATTAATTAGTTCAGGTCCCAAAATGCTTAAGCATAAATATAGGTTTATATTAAATATTCCCATTGTACTCAATGAGACTTGGTTAACCTGTTCTTAATGCTCTACAAGACAAGACCAGGCAACAAGAAACCCACGATGAACAAATTCATCCATCTAAGAGGAAGCACTAGAAATGGTCAGTTTTTTACATCAAGTACATTTCCAGCAATATACATACTCATGTTGTGAAAATTACTGGAAATTTCTCTTTAAAAAGTACCCCATCATTTTCAGGTGTTTAGAAAAAGAACCTCAAATCAACAGAACCTCAAATCAACCCAGAGACACTACATTGTGAAAGGTAAGTATTCAAATAGTTCATGACTTCAAAAAAGCAACTAGCCACAAGAGCTACTTGAAGGTAAAATTATCATTTTTATGTTTCAGCTCAACACCTCTTTTTACAATTGACCCTGATTCATGCAAATTCCAGGTCATCACTTCTTCTCTATCATCTACCTCCCAACTAAGAAGCAAAGAAGCTGAGGAGTGGGGGCAGAAAGCAGTCTAGCAGTAATGCAATGCAAATGTTTTCCTATCTGAAACACTGTTAACAGAACCAAAATGCCAGGTTTCCCTAGCAACCTGAACCGTGTCACATGCTTACACTGTATATTAAGTAACATTGAATAGTTTAATTGTAACACAAAAGCCTGTACATTTGTAATGTACAAAATTAACACTGGAAACCTTCACTATTTACTTTTCAATTGCTTAACCTGCAAAATTTATTGCATTAGTCTGTTGAGCGTGACCTTGTATTACACCTATGCAGCTTCATAGGTGCGCCTATGCTGGCAGCGTAAGGTGCATCACAATTACAGCAATCAACAATAACTCAAACTCCCTTCGCGCTGCATAGACTGAATCCTGTTGCTAACAGCAGCAATGTTTCTAATTATTTCCTTCGTCCTTGCAAAATCCCTTTAGGCATTGTGCAACAGAAAATTATTTAGTTGTCTTGTCCTTCTGAAACATCCTGAAAGCCTCTATTATCTTACCTTTCTTCCTTCCTCCACCTCCAGATTGCTGTAAACACTACACACAGTTGCTGACCTTGTACCAAGTCGCCTTGCACTATATGCAGTGCGAAAACTCCTCTCTCAAATGGAATTCCCCTTGCTATACACCAGAGCACAGTCACATTTACCTACTAATTAGAGAGTGACTCTTTGAACAGCTTCTTGCTTCTTCAGAAGCAGAAACACAAAAACTTCTTTATACTTTTTTGTGTTCTAACCATTCATGCACAGCTAACTGCTCAAAATTATTCAAGTAAGGAAAAGTGACCTATGTCAATGTATGCAGAAAAGACAGAACAATGTAATGATGCAAGCAAAACTGTTATATGCCATTCTTCCTTCAGCATATCTAATTGGGCTTTTACTTGCTCAACTCTGCATGTGTTCAATCAGTGAGATGGTTCAGGGCTTAGCTAAACAACAACAAAGTTAAAAATACACCTGATTTAAGCTTGAGTACTGCTGCATAAAAAACAGATGTGTAGAAGTTTTCTGGTGAAACAGTAGCAGCATATATTTTACTCTCAGATTATTCAAGTGTTTTAAACATTATTATAGAACTGAAGTTCTCTTGTTGAACAAAACAGACTGATTTTGAAACTAAAATTCAAACATCTTACACTGATAGTAACTCAGCATTCTGAATCTAGATATTTCCTTTTGCTGGGGGGAAAAAAAAACAAACACCATGAAGTCAGAAAAATGACAAATAGCTTCAATTCCTCCAGTGTTGCATTTTCACAAAAGCCATCCATCTCAGCCACATCAACCAGGAAGCACAACAGAGACTCTGAGCTCTTTACTCCTGTACCAAGTGCATTCAGAGGGACCACTCACTCACACAGATTACGCTTGTGACACCTAAGCACACATGCACAACTGGGGCCCAAAGATGAAAGCTGCTAAATTTCTGTTCACCACAGGTTAAACCTGACATAGCTGCTAATGTTTCAAACAAAACTTTGTATTCTCTTGTTTACAACTACATCAATGTAATTGCTTGCCTCTTCTCAATTTGAAGCCAGCCAAAGCAGTTAAGGCATTAACAACTTTTGGATTTTGTTTTGCTTTTTTCCATGTTAAAGCACCTGTTTCTGAGAGGCTGTAGTTCTTCCATTTTTGCTGTCAAAACTTAAAATTTGTCTTTGAAAATCTGTGAAAACTGGCTAGAGACCTACACTTCAAAAAAAATACAAAAAGCAGTTTGCACCTACCCCATCAGGGCACACTAGTGATTTGTAGTTAAAAAGGACTGACACATTATCTGTGAAAAGTATATCACCTCAGAGCTAGATTCATAGAATCAAGGATCATTTAGGTTGAAAAAGACCTTTAAGGTCATCAAGTTAACCATAAATGTACTCGTGTTCTTACCAATAATTATGACGGGACCTAAGATTAAAATGCATACATCCAATCCCAAACACATGGCTGGGCTGACCTCACGAACAGGTCTAGCTTCCAAGGGTCAAAATTGCTTTTCTGAGATATCTGCATGCTGGACTCAGGGAAAAAGAAGGGGCAAAAAATAAGTGAAAAGAAGTAGGAAGAGAGGTATGTTTCAAGGCCAGATGAAGTAAATTCCAGTTTAAACATGGGATTCGATCATCCTAGAGCCTTTCAGTGAGAAAATCATCCACAGGTCTCTCATCACAGAATTCACAACAAACAATACATGGCATGAAGAAGAAATCAAAATTTGTAGAACAGATGCAAAACACAGTACCCTGTAGAACTTATTTTAACTGCCATATAATGCTGACGGCAAAGCAGTTAAGATTTGAAAACTGTACTCAGTACTGAATGTGAAGTCCTGATTCCAGTGATATCCATGGAAGTCTGATTCTTTACAAAGTTTCTAGATCCTAAAAGAAACCGCAACTAAACCAAAGCAAACAAACAAAAAAAGAAAAGCAACAAAAAACCCCACAGCCAGAGGAGAGGTTTTTGAAGGACTGTTACCATTTACTAAGGGATGACAGTTTTTCCCAAGAAATGCATTCTGTAACTTGAAGCCTTTACATCCCAAACTCTACACTGGTCCAGACCAAAATGAACACATGACAGTTACCAAGTAAAAAGAAATACATGTCTCCTCAGAAGCACCTTAAAAATCACGTTTGGTGCTACAGGCAGCTCCTTCAGCTGCACCACCTTTCCTTTTACAAACCTCCTTGGCTTTCCACTTGCATTTGCACACAGTACCTACAGCATTCTTCAGTCATGGCTCATTCCTAACGGTGCAAGGTCCCATTCTGCAAGGCAGCATCGCTCTGCTCTGCATTGTCTGAGTCATCTCCTTCCCTGGAGGAAAACAACGAAACGAACGCAACCGCCTTGCTCTTCTCATAAACCGAGCTTGAAGTGTGTTCACAGTTGAGCAGAAGGGCTAGGAACTGCTCTCCTGGATGAAGTGGTTTTCCCACAGCTCATCACCCACGGAGGCCAGGAGAATCCTCCAACACATGCCAGTGCATAAGGTCTGGTTCACTCCTAGGGTTCATGTTCCTTGCTCTCTCCAATCTCCCTGTAGAAGATTCATTATTTCTTGGTTTTGCTATACCATTTTGGTTTCAAGATCAGTCTCTAGTCCCCCGCCCCTAAAACTTGCCTATTATCTGCCAGGCTTAGCCTGGGACTGGGAACTATCAGAGCAGGGCTCAGACAAGGACACAGCTAGTTGAAAAAACACTGAAATATACTTCTCACGCAACAGGGGCAGGTGCACAGCATCGACAGTGCAGGAGAAAACTAATCTTCATCTCCTTAATCTTTTCTCCTGACAACCAGTGTGTTACTTGTACTAACAGAAACTATGCACTACAAACAGAAACCAATTTTCAAAACAAACCACCCACTTAAAAATTTGTCCACTGAGGGATCAGCTAGCAGCAGAGCCCCTTTTTAAGGAATCTACAATTCCTGATAGAAGGAAACAAATGGACATTTGATGTGGCGTGATGTGAGCAATCACATCAGAACAAGCCAAACAAAGGAGATTTTCCTTTCCATCCCGTAAGTATGACTGTAGCAGGACACAAACGCAGACATCAAAGGAAGTTCTTGCCTAGCCTCTGCACACTGATGTGATGCTACCCTCTATTCACCCCAAATTAAAAGGCATAACCTTTTGTTATGCCTTTTACGGTGCAGGGTGGTGTAACCAACACCACCCTGCACCATACACTAAAAAAACCCCCAATACCACAGAACAAAACCAAAAACCAAATTACCTGTAAATCAAATGAAATTTCTTCAGTGGATACATAACCACAAGGACTGGAGAACAACTCATGGCACTGGCAGAAAGCCACCCCTGTCATTCCTTTGTGGTTCTCAATTTGTTTCCTAACTGCCCCCACGATTACCTAGGCTGCTTGTGACTGGACCCCACGTATTCGGGTGGCAAGAGGACTTTCATGTTCATCAGCTGTTAATGATTTGGGCCAGATCTGCACAAGTGACTGGCTCACAGCAGGCAAAGTCAATCTGTCACCACATACCTGGCCACATTTCAGTGCACTGTTCTGTAACAGAGCAAAAGTTTCATCTCCTTGGTTCTTCACCCATTGTCACCAAGATGTCACCGTTTACACCACACAGCTACTAGACAATACCTGCATTTCAGAAGTTTTTGGAGCTGGGACAGAAGGTACAGACCAGATTTTATGCCACGGATTACCACAGCTCCTACCTTTAGGAGTCTTCAGCAGCTTCACTACAAAAGGTTTGATCAGCAAGCAGGATGGAAAAAGGGAGTACAAAATGTCAAACACTGCTTATGTAAGAGAAGAATTTCTTTTTAATATAAATTCTAAATATCATGCAAATAATCTTCATGTGTAAAATTATTATATACTTCAATGCTTCCCTGAATTATCTGAACCTTTGTGAGAAAGTATGAAGGAAGAACTCAAGACATTCTCTGGCCTACAAAGTTTTGCTGAGTTTGCTACAGCTACCAAAATCTGCATACAGATTAAACTCAGCTTTATCACAAGTATCCACGTGTTTGACATCAGTACAGTTGCTCAAAAAGCATTCTAAAAATGACACTTCTTAAGTTGAGAGTAAAATAAAGCCCTTGCCACGAGACTGAGGCACTACTTAACCACGAGACAGCTAACTACAGCAAAAGCCTACCGACACAGCACAGAAGCAGTGCCAAGCCACTGACAACATCGAATTGTTCCACACAGCATCTCCTCCAAAGTAACAACCGAGGACGATGAAAGGATTTTCTGCAATCACAGCATCACCTGATCTGGCAGGAAGCCATCCACACCTCTTCCCCTCTGAATCAAGGTGGCAGTGATGCTTTGTGAATATTCATACTTGTTTTTTATCTGTTGCATTACCTTAGAATACTTAAAAAGAAAAACTAGAAAATAAGACAGATGGCATGTGGGGCAGAAAGCAGAAAAAAATAGACTGGAGTAGCAGTAGACAGAGAGAGCACTGCTAGAAAAGGTTAAATTTACTTGAAAAAAGTAAAGTGAGTCAGAGAATACATTACCTTTTCTTAAGATAAGGCTGAGTTAAAGGAAGCAAGAGCTCTCACTGAATTTCTCTAAAACAAAGCTGTCATTTCCTCTGTCTGCTACACTGGAAAAAATCTTTGCCTGCAGAGTCTTAGATTTTGAGGAAATGGCCCTCAGGTATCTACAGAAACACTATGAGAAGATTCCAACATCAGTTACTAATGGGTGAGAGTATATTAAGAAAATTTCCTTTTCAGAAACTGGTAGCTACTAATAAAGTTTTTAAATCCTACAATGAACACAAAATGAAACATAAACAATACTATTTTGACATTGTAACCAAAATATATCCTGCCTGTATAAACAGGTATAATTTCCCTGCTAAGCTTGCATGTTTTCTGTTCCTTAATCAGTTTGATATTACCATTACTTAAACATGGGTACTCACATCACCCACATTTCAAGAAGGTTATTGAGAAAACCCCCTGCAAAACATAGAGTAGCCATAAGAAAAGAAAGCAACAACAGGGAAGAAATGGCACCTCGGTGGGATCTACACACAGCATATCAAAGAGAAGGCCGAATGCTTAATTACAGCTCAGGAGTACTACAGAGCACAGAATAACAGAGCAGGAAACAGCTTCATCGAGCTCTGACAGGGGCATTGGACCACACAACACCAGGAATCTGAGGCATGCAACTGAAAGCACAGTTCACCTCTTACAATAAACAGCAATCAGAAAGGCTTACTGAGATTATGATGAGTACTCCACACACTAAAAAATTCAAGTCTAATCCAGAAGTCTTCCTAATGGATGAACTGTGGTTCCATGACTAGTCATTAATTCTCAAATAAGTACAGTGAGGTCAGGAGGACGCTATATGGTACTGAGCTGAAATACTGGTATTCTTTCCCCAAGCTTGGTCAGAGCCTGGGAGCAGCACAGGTGCGAGAGCAAAGCAGTGCACCTGGTTCTGGGCACTTACTATAACCTTCCACATTGCAGCCCACTGGGAAGCACCACCAGACCCCCAAAGCCTGCCTGCACTCTGCCCTTGGAGGCAAGCCAGGGAGAAGTTGCAGATACACAGCCACAGTCCCATGCATTGCTGCAGAGTGCTGCCCACCCCGAAACTGAACAAACAGTTTCCAACATACAACTGCCAGCACCAGCAGAACCACTCACACCCACCTGACATTTTGACCAGGAACAAAGACATACAGCTTTCCACCTACAAGAAGAAGGGTTTGCAAAGAAAAGGGGGAGGAAAAAGAAAAGGAATACTCCTCCGTATGTGTTTAATAAATCAACCTGAAACATTTTGTTTGGGTAGGAAATATAATTCCTCTAGCCTGCTGCTAATTTTGTCACTAACTCATTGTTTCATAAATCTAGCTAGGGAAAAATGACAAGGGAATAAGATTTTTTAAAAGAAAAAAAAGGAGGAGAGGGGAAAAAAGAACTGAAGACTTGTTTCTCCTACTCTGCTTTCCTTCCTAGTCAAAGGAGGTCATTTGAGTGAGAACTCAATGCTAACTTCACTCATGAAATGTAGTGTTACATTTCCTCTTTTTGGGAAAGCGATCTTAACCCCCAAGACAAACTCACAGCAGAAGCGGCAGCAACATGACTTGGACATTTTCTCCTGTGAGGATGCAGATCCCTTACAAGAGGGAGTGAGAAGCCATCAACTTTGTGGCAGGCAGCCACCCCCACTGTCAGTAACGCCACCAGTGGGTGCATACCTCACTAAAACAAAAGCCATACCCATAAAGCCTTCGACTTTTTTGGCTTATTGATCATGATGAAGAAGAGGTTTGTCAGTAAGGTGCTTTTTGGGTGATGACACTGAATTTCCTGTCAGATGAGCCGAGTACCATGACTGCCTGCTGCTGAGTTGGGCACCTACTGAGACACAGAGGGCACAAGCCAGGTGCCAGACAGAGAGCTTTACCATTTTTCTCAACATTGGTTATGGTCCAGCTTTCCTTTCACGCCTACTGGATAGCAAAAGGAAATTGAGTCCCTTTGTCCTTCATTTCCATAATTACTGTTTGTGAGCAGCTCCAGATGCCTAGAGCAGCAATTTCTTGTGTCAGATCTCACTGCAGAGGCTACATTCCCACCTTTGAAACACTCACCCAAATGGGCGACTGCACGGAGTCACTCTGGCTGCAGTAACCAGTCACAGGATTTCCATCATTTTTTTAATTACCCTTCTGAAGACATGTTATCCTCCAACCCAAATCACTCTTAAGTGAATTCACTTCTGTTTGAATAGAGGGGCCAATTCCCTAACACTTAAAGAGATTTGCAAGCTGTTCCCTGAAGTCAGAACCATAAGGTAGCCAAATATCCGTTAGAGCCAGCCTCCAACCAATTTCAACCCACTCTTTCAAATCATGGATACACAAAGCAACAAAGCCATATTCCTACTAAGACAAAGACTGTTCCAATCAATTCTAACTCACTTCATCTCCAAAGGGAATCACTTATCATTTCAGCAGCAGATGTGACACATCCAAATGGCAGCGTGGCTGCTGCTGCAGTGAGAACAGGGCACTGGGCAAAGCCGAGGAGTAAAACCCAGAGACTGCCTCATAACCAACTTGGGACAAATCAGGTATTCCAGAAGCGTTTCTTTTTCATAACATAATATGCAACAAGGGAAAAGAAAACCCAAAAAGACACAGAATTTCCCTCCAAGCCCAAGATTTTGATCCACTACTTTAAATCTAAAAAAAATGAAAGTCATCAGACAACATTTTGCCTACAAGCATCTACTTCAATACAACTCTTCAAAGGATCAACATTACTTAACTATTTAGGTCCTTAAAATATTTTGTGTGTATTTATGAACACTTTCTAGGTAAAAGGATGAAAGAGAAGGCAGTCTAAAATGCACTGCAACTTACGTATTTTTTATCATGACTTAAAGATATATATTCCTGATAAAGTAATTTTCCTTCAGAAAGTATATATTCATGCACACTTTTCTTGGCATTTTCTATTGCCTTCTCCATTAATCTTCTGAAAGTCTGTGTGTGCACACATAAGTATCAGATAGAACAATATCAGGAAATTATTATTTCCATACTGTGTAAGCACTGGCTGATACAATATGCTGGCAGAGTTCATCAACACACATTTTAAGTACCACACAAACACAGGCCCTTAGACTGGGTCATAGCATTTGAAGCAAATCATAATCGATTAATGGGCACCTACCCATTTTAAAAGTCCACCACTGTGCATTAATACAAGAAACGTATGACTATCTAATGGGAGAACAATAATTGTAGCATGTAAAGTAAACACATGCTAAAAGCCTGTTATTGAGTCGAAGTGTTCATCATCTCATTTCATCACCTAGGGGATGAACAGTTACTGCATCCTTTAGCACCACGATATTGCACGCACATCACCCAAGATACAAGTATGCCACTCCACCCGAAAACCAACTCTGAAACAGTGTATGATGAAGTACAGAGAGGAAAGCCCATTGCACTGATTAAAGAGACAAAAATCAATTACTGACACACCTTTGGCACCCGGCAGCACTTCTCAATCACGACAACCTAAGGCTATATAAATTAATATACACAGAGAGAGCCTGGAACATTCCAGCAATTCATCCAAGACCCTGAGAGGGAGGAAATAAATGAGGTTCGAAGCCGTGAAAGCCATCTCGGCTGCACTGGCTGGGTAGCGGCAGCAGCGGAGCACACCCCGGGTGCCCAGGAGCAGCACCTGGGGCGGGCGGGCAGGTCCCGGCAGCCGCCCCGCGCCCCCGGCCGCGC
>VWPU01007679.1:0-77398 GCA_013398955.1 Callaeas wilsoni | reverse complement strand
GGGGACAGCCCTGGGGACAGCGGCGCGGGGCGCCCCGGGCAAGAGGTGCTGCTAGCCGGGTCTGGCACCTCCGGCTTGGTGCCTTTTCAGCAGCATGGGGTGCTCCTTGCCCATATCTGCTCTTTGGGGTGGCTTTTGGTCCCGTCCCTGGCCGTGCTCCCCTCTCTCAGTGCCCATCTCGCCGGGTTTTCACCAACACCGAGTGGCCAACCTCCATAGCTGGGATGTCTCTGGGGCTATTCAAGACCTGTACAAAACCCTCATCACACGCTTGTAAGGCAGCAAGATACTGGTGTTTAATTGGGCTTTGTAAGTATGTGTGTGGCTCTAATTTCAGGTCCTCTCCTGCAGCAGCTGCAACAGAAGGAGCTGCTGAATAGCAGACATTAAGTAGATAAACATTAAAATTGTGATGTAAAGGCAAGCATTGGAAAGGCAGGTTCTAAGGAGAGGAGAAGCTCGGGGAAAGAATTGAAATGAATTCCTCCGAAGCAGCTGCGACCGTTTGTTTATTACAAACCACACATCTCCACATGCATAAGAGGATGATGCGGCCAAGCACAAGCTCACACCCCTCTCATGGCCGAGGGTGAAGCCGTAAGACAGGCAGGAGCCCTGTGCGAGCTGAGCAGAGCGCTGTCCCCTGATGAACAGCTGGAGCCCACGCGAGTGAGCGAGGCTGGGACCCCCCAGTGCTCCCGTCCTCAGGAATCAGGAGCAGCTGTGCCCTGGGAAGGCGTCCCCCAGGGTGTTCTTTTTTATAACTGGATATTTGCAGTATGCCAGCCCAAACAGAAAAGGCAGGTGTTGTATTTTAAGGCATGCAGGAAGCTGAGTAAGTTGTGTGCATAATTATTCTCAAGACCGAAGTAAAAATTCAACCCCATCTCCATTTCTGCCACAACAGGAGAGCCCAGATATGCCCTCTAACGATGTCATGTGTCAGAATTTCTTAATGACACTTTCCCCTCTGATTTCTGTTTAATTTGCCCTCTCTCCTTCTGAAGATCACTCTCTTTTTACATCCCTCCAAATAAAGAGCGTTTCGTTAGCAGGGAAGAAAAGATTGCCATTGAAGAACTAAGAAAAGCACTGGATTAATTCTCCGCCTGCAGCTAAACTGAGAGTTCATCTCCTAATAGGCCATTTCAAAGCAGTTAGATTTACTCTTTTAGACTAACCATACTGTCTGAACAATATTTTATGCCTGTGTTAAAATATAATAGGCTAGAGAGACAACTCAAATGTCAAGAGTAGATAGTGCTGTCAAAGTAATTTGTCTTGGGTAATAGATAGAGTGACATGACTTTGAAACATTCTGAGAAAGAAATCATTCTACATTTGAATGGATTGTTTCTTTCCCTTTAAAAAAGCCAAGACTGTGTTATTTAAATTGTGTCTATCAGGAAGTCTCTATTTTCTGTGAAAATAACATTGGTATTTCCAGTGATGGGAACATGGCACAATGGGACTTTGCGGTGTTTGACAGGGGAATTAGGTGATGCCAGCACGATGCTCCCAGAGCACCCACAGACCACCCCTCCTGGAACCTTGGACACTTGGGGGAGTTTGGGAATGGATTAAAAAATTAAACCCAGTGCTCAGGGAGGCAGCAACAGTGCAACTGAGTTCAGGGCAGATGCCATTCAGCCAAGGTGTTTTGAGGTCCCCTAAGGAATGTGACACTGGCAGTTGTGCTTCTCCAGCATTAACCATTTAGATCAAAAATGCCACTGAATTGCAGGGGTAATTGTCACAGGTCTCCCCACAACAGAAATGTTATTTTTACAGTTTATAGATTTTGAAAGCTTTTATCAACTTCCTCATAGGCAGTCAGTGAATTCATTTATACTTAAGGGATATGGACGACCTGTTATCTAGTCTTGTCATTTGCCCAAATGTTCTGGAAGAAAGGCATAACTTAGTTCTTTGCTAAGAAAGTCTGTGTGAGGACTTAGAAAAAGTCAGAAGTCTTAAGAGAATTCATTGTCTTGTGTTAAAAAGATAAAAAGGAAGTTGATAGGGACTTATTTAGCAGAATAGAGACTAAGTAAGTTTTTCAGTGTTTATTTAGTCCCTTCACACCACTGTGCCAGGTAAAAGAATGGTTGAGAAAAGAGCCGAGAACATTTATATTCCCTTTAAAGTCTGTTTCTTCTGCAGTTATAAATATAACCAGCTCGCACAGCTAACAATCACCTTGTTTGGCATCTTCTCTAGTACTTTGTTGTGCTCTCCTGGGCTCATGCTGGGCTGTCTCAAGGCTGAGGGGGTTCTGCTGGGGTAAGGGTAGGGTCAGGGTAATACCCATCCATGGGGATGGGGATTGGTCCTGCCCTGGGATCAGAGTCTGGGACCATTTCAGTCATGCCCTGGATGGGAAACCTCTTTAAAAGCACATAAAAGCCTACAGGTCATAACAAAATAAGCACATGACACGTAAATACTTCCTTCACCAGGAAAAGAGGCATCTCATTTGGAAATGGGTCCGTACAAACTCAGTGTTGAATGTTACAGAAAAGCACTTGTTTCGACTCTGCCTGATGGCAGCACGGTGCTTGGATAGGGACCAGCTTCCCCAGGCAGGGAGGTGTCCACAGGGCTGAGCTCCCATCCGTTGGTGCCTCCCCCTTAGCAAATGTCTGCAAAGCTATCCAACACTAACAGCACATTTTATTCCCCACCTCCCACGCACACAGGTGTAAATGACCACCAAAAACCATGGGGCTATAGCAATAAATCGCCTCATTTGAAGGTTTCCCAGGAACTTGCCATAGGAATGGAGATAGCCAGTGCTGACATCCTCGTTTTATGGAGGAGTGCACTGAAGCCTGGAGAGAGACTTGCCCTGTTGGAATTAGAGGCAGTCTGTGGGAACAGGGTGTAGGTGTAGCTAGGGAGTCTCATGTTTTAGTGACAGCACTGACACTTGTGGGCAAAATGTCCCTTTTCAATTGCTACTCTACTGTCACTTGCAGTCATTTCTATTCAAGGCGTGTTATTAGCAAATCTTTGGGGAGCCCCTTGAGACTTTTGGTTGATAACTAAAAGAAACTCCTTCATGTTCGTAATGATAAAACAAAGCATCAAGTCATTCGAGTTGATTTTACCCAAGACATTTCCTGAATTATTGCTCTCTCGCAGCTGTCATGGGCTTGAAGCTTTCAAAAGCCCATTTTGTTTCTGCTCATAGCCCTTTCATCGTCAAAGGCTGGTGCTGTACCCCTGGGTCTGCTTGTGCAGCTCAAAGAGGAGCCAGCGATGCAGCTCCTCAAAGTTAAACAAAAATTCCTCACGGTTAATGAACTTGTCTAATTTTATGCAGAAAATGCTACCATCTTTCCTTTTAAAACTCACTCCAAATTCCAGGTTGATACCAATGGGGATAGTTTAAAAAGCATCTCAGAGTTGGATGCAACTCCCTTTGACTTTCAGCCAGACCTATACACTCTTACACACTTTCAGGGGGGAAGATTTTCAGCTGTCAAAGTCTTTTAGGCAGCATCACAAACCCACCTGGCTTCTCTTCAGCACTGTGGCCAGCCAGGAAAAAATCAATGACTCTCTACTTAGCTGTGTAAATCCAATTTACTGTAATTACCCATGTAAGAAAACAATATGGCTCTACTTTAAGGTTCTCCAAAGTTGCTTTATGATCTTCCTGTAGTATTTTATCAATATTGTGTTATTTTTTTTCCCCACGTCTTGAGTAGTGAGTCAATAAAAACCTAAAAAAACCCCCAAAAATAGCCTATATACAAAAAGACAAATAATGTTCCTAAAAGGATTAAATTCCTCTGCAGGTGAGTGAGTAGAAATGCTCTTGCCTAGTCTGAAATCAAGTTGACCTAAATTATACAGTATAGATTATTGCATTTAGAATAATAATGGTGTGCTGGATATAGTGGAGTGATTTTAAACCAAGGGCGTACAGCCTTTGCTGAGATCCAGAAGGGTTTCTTAATCTGATTTATGATGCAAAATTTAGGTCAGGTGGATTGATTCCTAATAGAGATATAATGAATCAAAATTTCTAGAATGGCTTTATTTTGCACAGAGGTGTCAACAAGCTGTACTTCTCTATTTGTGCACCTGGCGTGTAATGATTCTCTTGCAAAAATCATAATCCATCAAGTCTTCCATTCAAGAATATCAATCAGTGCCAGGAACAAGACTGTTTTAGCCAGGAGTTCTCAGTCATTTTGTTTTCCTCTTCATGAACACATAAGGTGCTGTGATATTTAAATTGTGCTTTGACATGTAATCATTAAATGTTTGAAAACGTCTCATTCAGTTTTTGTTGCCTCATCCATTTGTTTACACTGGGTCCTTGTTTTGCCATTGTTCCTGGGGTTTTTAGCATACAATACCCATATTGTTGCCTTCAATAGCTGGAGGCAGAGCCATCTCAGTTTTCTGAAAAGAAATTTGCTTTTAGTATTAGAAGGCTAAAATTAAAATTAATCAGATATCGGTTCCTACTTTAACAGAAATTAAACCAAACCATTCCAAACCTTTCTCTTAATATACCTACCTTTGGCATAACAAGCCAACATCAAGACCATCATCATAAAACTTGTGATGTAAACATGAGCGTAGATCTGTGGGAGCTTCTTGCTAAGATTTATTATCTAAGTGTTTTCCTGTGTTCTGGGGTTTTTTTGTGTTTTTTTTTTTTTTTTGTTGTTGTTGTTGTTTTTGTTTTTTTTTTTGTTTTTTTTGGTTTTTTTTTTTTTTTGGACAGAGTGAAAGCAAAGTTACATGATTGGGCCACTGTAATTTCTAACCTTCTAACAGTGTCCATCTGCTGGGCAGCTTTCTGGCTACATGTGAGGAACTGATACCAGGGTTTGGGCTGGAAATATAGCAAATCCCTTACACTCGATAGCAGTTCTGGGTAGGGCTGGGTGTGATGAGGTATAGTTATATACTGTAAGTAGATGTGCAGGCATGACATTATTTATTATGGTTGGAATTAATTGTTATAAACAATAATGGATACTTCTTTCTATTTTTGCTGAAACAATGTGAAATGTCTAAGGCAAGACAACAGCCTGGTGCAGCAAGGAGCTATGGAGTCACCCATGGAGAAGCAAAACCTTCCCTGAAGAACAGGACTAGGCGTCCACATTATTTTTTAATTTGGTCATTGAGTTATGAAAATCAATTTAAAAGCAGATTAAGGTGGAGACCTCTAGAAAGCATGTTGAGCTAGTGTCTGGAAATGGCATTAATACTTACTGTGCTCCTGAGAGTGTGCTGCTGTTGAAAAAAACAGCCACTAACAGTATGGCAAAGGTTGTTCACTTGCTAGTTTCAGCCAAAATTCAGCTCAGTGGTGTGATCACTAACGTCCTGCTTCAGCCACTACAGGCTACTGCCATCAGCCTCTTCCCTGAAGCATCCTCTGGCATTACACAGATGGTCAGGGACTAAGTGAGGGCTGGAGGTGATCTTCATATCTCTTTTCCCTGCGTGAGAAAATTGCTGTTTGCAGAATGATTAGAGACCCTGGGGTACAGGAGAGCCCCGTCTCCATTTCCCTGTGTGGAAGCAGCGATGGAAGCGCAGCTTTCCCCACTGTACCCTCCCATTTAAACAGGCTGAAAACAATGGGCTGCCGTACTAAGTGCTATTTGCCACACCGGATGCAGACAGCTCTGGGTGGCTTCTAAAATGTTTCTATCTTTATTGCAAACCTCCCTCCCCAAAAATCCAACAGCCCAGCCTTGTGAACACACTCAGACCTATCCCCCTCCAGCACGTGGCAGGCTGAGATGCTGCTCGCCTCCAGCCTTCCTGCAGATCATCGGTTTCCCCCCCCATCTCTTGTAATTCTGGTGTGTAACTGAGAAAATTATACCTCATTTCTTCCTTGGTGTAAATTGATGCAGCTGCCTTGGAGTCGGAGGGGCTGTGCCAGATTGTACCAGCCGCGAGCTTGGCTGGGAGCCAGCGCTTGGCACAAACTTGCTGAAAGCTGTGTACAAACAAGGCTTGTCACTATGTATGTTATTGCCCTTTTGTTTAGGATATAAATATGTCCTATATATGCCAGCAAGCCTCTCATTTGCTATTTCAATGGAGAATCCTGTAAAACAGCTGTCATGCTGTCTCCTGTCAAATCAGTTACAGATGCATGTGTCCTTCCCCATAATAAACAGGTATGAAATTGTCTTTATGCACTGCGCCAGCCCTTGTCACCAGGAATGCAAACAAGGGAAGCTTGAAAAAAAGAGCAGCCCTGAAACCTGGTGCTCTGATGGAGCACCATGAAAGTTACTTAGACCTCTTCGAAGAGACTTACAAGCAGAACATTTTGGGGCGTGAAGTAATGAACTAATGCTGATGGGTGTAGAAAAATGGGGTGAAGTCCTTGCTGGTCCATAAGGTTGCCTTTCTACCCTAGTTGTAGGTGCATGGTGACAAAGCAGCCCTTGTCCTGGCCCAGGGTGGAGTGGGACACTGGGGAACGCTCCTTCCTGCATCCAGCAAGAAGGAGCATGCATTGAGAATAACTGCCTGTGCAAGAACATTCCACTCTATCGTGGAAGGAAAGGAGGTGGGCAGGATTTCAGCAGTGTTATGTCTTTTATGACTCCTGGACCCATTACATACCTTGTTATTGTGAGGGGTGGCTGCTAATTTTGACTATTTTTGTCACTGGGTGACTTTGTGTGAGAGCAGGTGTCGGGGAATGAAAAGTTACAGTTTGTGACTTAAACATTTTCATGAAGAACTTTTGCCTATTACAGCAAAACCGTATTAGAAAAGCTGCAGAAAAGCCCACCACACCCTGAATGGGGCCCTGACTGAGGCCTTACACCGCTCGCTGATGAAGATAAGATAATAACAGCTCAGGGCTGGGCAAGAAGAATACACTCACACAGGGAACAAGCCTAACACCTTTGGAGTGGAGACCGCAGCCCCAGGGCTATCAGCTGCACAGACCTTCACACCAAAGAGGGCCAGGGGGTAGGGGGGAGGGAGAAGAGGGAAGGGAATAAGTTTTGGGTGTGCGCTGAAAAGCCTCTGGTGAAAGGCAGTTATCACCCATCCTCTGCTGTGCAGACCAGCTCAGCTGCAGGGGCCCTTCACCCTGGGAAAAAGCTTATCCACAGCAGAGGGGGTGTCATGGCCCATCAAAGGCCCCCCCAAGGGGTCCCCAGACCCTGCCCCAGGGCACTGCAGCGATGCAACAGATCCACGGTGTTGCAAGGGGCAGTGTCAAACTGGCCCCTGGCAAGGGAGGCACGTGGGTGTTCCCACCTGGCCCAAAGCATATATTAATCAACTGGATTCTACACTTTTTGGGGTGATGCTGTGATGGGGGACCCTCATCACCAAGACCAGATGGAGGGGAGCAACGAGACATCGTTGGGATCCCTAGAAGGGTGATATGCTTCTGCCTAACCCTGGTCACTCTCTCCCTGTCCCCTCACCCCCCATGCACACTTCTTTCTCTCTTTCTTTCTTTCTTTTCTCTTTCTTTCCCTTTGCCTCTCTTACTATTAAATAAAATATATCAATATTTTGGCACCAACATCTAACCTCATTTGGTTTTAATCACTTTTTTTGGGTATATTTTGAACCTTCAAAGTTATTTCCTTTTTATACACAGAGACTTAGTTTTCTTTGCTCTTCTGGGCTCAAACCGGATGGCAACAGCAGGCCACCAGACATCCAGCTCTGAGGAACGTCAAGCATGTCGGTATTCAAGGGACCCAAAATGTGTTGAAGTCCTTGAAGGAAACTTCTGCCCCACCCTGTCCTTGCCACAGACCAGCATCAGTTTGGGAAGACTTGAGCAAGCATGGGTCATGGGTCATGTGCCCAGCTTTTCCCTCATCAGAGTTTGATAAAAAACCCCAATATGACACATGTCAAAAGCCACCCAAGCACAGACTTGCACTTAGTGTTACCCATGGGAGAGTTAGTCTTTCATATGGATGGGAAATTAAGCTTAGTTTATAATTTCTGAAACCTACACTTTGCCTCTACACTTAACTCCCACCTTGCACACCAAGTATTTTATGGCAAACCTTCTGTTTTTGATGAAGTGCTTCTTTCCCAGTGGCTGACATTGGTCCTTCACATTAATTAAGTGTCAGATTATGAAAATCTCCCATGCACAAATAGAGATAATGAGGCAGATTTCCAGAGATGAGGATCTGGCCCACCCATACATTTTATTCACATTTTCTTAGGCCATGTGTCTGAGGTGGATAATCATGAAGCTGTCAGCACCAAATAAATTGCCTATTAGCTATTAGTATCTTGTTTCATTCAATAACAGCCAAATCTGCTTACATCTGACAGCAGCGTGAGAAGGTTTGGGAAGTTTGGGGTATCCATCAGGGATTATTTTTTGCAAAGACTCAGTAGTTCAGAAGCAAGTAGCTGGGGTCACACACTGACAGCTGGGGTGAGGAGCCTCTCAAGACAAGGCTTGAATGCTGACGCAGTTCTTCACACTGAGCATGAAGAGAGCAATGTCTTACAGCTTGGAGACTCCGTAACTGATGAATTACCTGTCTCCTCCCCACTTCAGCAATGTGCTGTTAAAATCAAAAGCCTCTTATGAAATTCTGTTTGCACCTGAGCCAAAGATGTTGAAACCGTGATGTACTACCAGGACCATTGGTCATAGAGCAATTAGTGAAGTGCTCCTGGGCATGGCTCACCACACGCAAGTCAAACCTCTGAGACAGGATTTTAAACAGGGATGCTGAAAACACATGTGCAAGGAGAAACCAGAGCAAGAATGACTGTTCTGGAGAGTATTTCTAAGATTCGTTACAGGAAATATATAGGTTTGAAGAGATTTCATTGAAGATTGAAATGTCACTGGCAATCATAGAATCACAGAATGGTTTGGGTTGGAAGGGACCTTAAGGACTATCCAGTTCAAAACCTCCTGCCCTGGGCAGGGACACTTTCCACTAGACCAGGTTTTTCAAAGCCCCAGCCAACCTAGCCTTGAGCATTTTCAGGGATGGGGCATCCACAGCTTCTCTGGGCAACCTGTTCCAGTGCCTCACCACCACCATCACAGCTAAGAATTTCTCCCTGATATCTAACCTAAATCTGCCCTCTTGCAGTTTAAAGCCATTCTCCCATCCTATCACTACAAGGCCTTATAAAAAGTTCATCTCCAGCTTTCTAGTAGCCCAGTTAGGTACTGGAAGTTGCTCTAAATTCTCTTTGGAACTTTCTCTTCTCCAGGCTGAACGATCCCAACTTTCTCAGCCTGTCTCCATAGCAGAGATGTCCAGCCCTCTGAGCATTTCTGTGGCCTCCTCTGGACTCCCTCCAGCAGGTCCACATCCTTTCTGTGCTGAACAAGAGGTGTTTTGTTTTGGACTCTGGTGAATGATGGTTTTAAAGAAATTGTTACAACTCTTTACTGAGGTGTATGGTGGGTTAGATGAGAGGAATTGGCCTCACAAAATCAGTGGGTGCTGATTTATTGGTGTGGCTGACCAGAAGGGTGCTGGTTGCAGAACAGACCAGAAGCTTAAACTGTACAAGGAGGAGAAACTACTGTCCTTGGCCACTCTCCATCCTGCTGGCAGCGGGCAGAGATGTGTCCCACCTTGTCCCCAGCAGCTCAGGTGACAGGTTGCCTTTCCTCACCAGCTTCGTGTTGGCCGACATGCTCACAAGAGCCCAACCCTGCTGCTTGGTTTTTGCTGCCCAATTCAGACAGACCTTTGGCAAAGGCACATGGTTGTTGTTGATAATATCCTGCTCCACTGCAGTTAGCTCTGCCCTCTTAATTTTACTCCTGTGAGGTCACTTTACCACCCCTCATTGCAGCCAGCCAAGGCATCATGCCCATCAAACTGGCTTCTACTAGGCAGGCCAGATTTGATCCAATAGACATGGGCTGAAGGTATTAGCCTGATATATTCATTTTGACATTCCACACTAAACCAGGAGACTCTTAGTGCAGGGGTTTGGGGAGAGCATTGTCAAAATGACACAGTTCTTGCCAAGGAGGGATATAAGCTCTGAAATCCCCAAATTGTATGCAGGAAGTACGTGGTGATACCTGCTCACATTTTATACAACTGCAGACAAAAACACTCTCCTGGTAGAGGAGTTGAGGGGAGTTGGTCAGGACTTGCAGCTGAAGGACAGAGGCAGCAGAAATAAAATAAAAGGTCTTCAGACCAGGGAGCTTCCATCCTGCTTTGGGATGCTTTGCATGTTGGTGGTGGAAGAAACAGGGTGTCTCAGCATTTCTTCGTATAGTTGGGTGAGGTCAGACATCTGTTAGGAACAACCAGTGCTTCCTGATGCCAGGAAAAACTCGTATCATTGTGTCTTCTGCAAGGACATGGCTGGGACAAGGTCCATGCTGCACCTTCTCATCTCTTGGTCCTCCTGTCTCAGGGGATCCCTGGTCTCTGTGGCAGCTCGGTGCATGTGCTGACACCCACCACTGAGCAGAGTGCTTGGCTGCTGGGGCACCACGGCGTTATAGCTGTCAGCAATATCGAAACAAATCAAATTAAACTGATTTAATTGCTGCTCCCAGGGTGTTGTTTGCTGCTTTGCTTTTGCTTGGAGGTTGCTGAGGGCTTTGGAGGCGGAATGGCTTGGTCTCACCAGACTCATGTCCAAGCTGATGTGGGACTGGCTGCCTTTTTCTAAAGAGTGCGGTGGAGCAAAGCCCCTGAACACCTCTATTGATGAAGCAACTGGGATTAAAATGATGCTCTGAGTGTGTAAAATCCCAGGAGGTGGTAGCACATCCCTGAAGGGATCATGATTGCCTCAGCCGTAGGAGTGTGCCTGAGCTTATTGGACTAACTCTAAGATTTAATCTTTTTATAACTTTCCCTGAGATGCATTCCATTTCTCTGAAATATTGCAGTGGGTGAGGTAAGGTCCAAGTGGTTCAGCTGAGCTCTTCTGAGCCTTGTAGAGGGCTGAATGCCCAGTGTTCCTGCAGCCCTGGCTCCTCTCCCTCCTGAGCCCTGCTGGCAGGTCAGATCCACCCACTCCTCGCAAGTCTTTGGGGAAGGACAGCGCTCCCAAGGACCGGTGGTAAAGGGGTGGTGCCATCCCTTCTGGATCATCCTTGCTGTCATTCTGTATTTATGTCAGAAGTCCAGACAGCTTTGCCTTTGTGCCCCTTCTCTTCTCCCTCTACTTCTCTTCAGGTTTACTCTTGTGCAAACTTCAGTTCAGAGAATGTTGGCGGCTCAAGGTCCAGTGTTGCTCTCCCAAATCTCAGTCACAGCCTGTCTTTTTGACATATCCTAGTGGATGTCTGGTTGCCACCTCAAGCCCTTTGCATCCAGGCTATGCCTATATCCTACGTGCTATTTCAGTACAGCAGCTACAAGCTACCACCTCTCCATCACCCTCCGGGTTACATCTTTCCTCCAGCTTCCCTTACACCCACCTTTCCTCCTCGCCAGAGAAATGCAGCTTGATGAGCCACCACGGAGTTCCCTTTTTTGGTTGTCAGTGGCCATCTCTTCCCCTTTGCAAATCTCCCTGTTCCTTCATGTTCTTCGGTAGTTCCTTCTTCAGATGGTCCCACTCCAAAATAATCACTTGGTGGTGACCCAAGGTCATGGAATCATGAATCATTAACATTGGAAAAGACCTCTAAGATCACCAAATCCAACCATTAACCTCGCACTGCCATCACTGAGTGGTGGGTTGCTCTCATCCTGGTTGTCTGTAGCTATCTCTGGTCTCGGGCTGGAAATCTCTTTTTAGTCAGTGCTGGAAAGAATCTGGAATGGGAGGCTCCTCATTTCTGAGCTAAAACTAACACATCGAACTACAGCTCTTATTACAAATGTAAAAATACCCCTCCCCTGCCCTAAGAGCAAAGGGTTGGTCTGCGTGTTTCCCAGCAGGTGAAAGGGGGATGAAATAGTCCTTATTTGCGCAATTTGGGGTGTGTGAGTGCAGGAGAGGAGCCGCTGAGCACCAGGATGTCCCTCCTGACAGCTGCCAGGTTTGCTCTCGGGCTTGGGAAGCTCCACCAGGGCAGGTCCATACCTGCACCTCACCCCCTGTAGTGCACAGAGGGGATTTAATCCACCACCAGCTGGGCTGAGGAAAGAAGAGGAATTCAGGGAAGGAATCAGATGGCAAAACAGCTTCCAAAACATGTTTTGGAAATTTGCAGGAGTTTGATGCTCGTTTAAGAGTATTTTCATTTTGCACAGACTGCTAGGACAGGATAATTAGCTAATTAGCTAAACATAATGTCTAAGTATTTTTTTCATCTTTATGCCAACTTTATTTTTAAACTCCCTTCCCTCTAGCCAAAAATACAGCTGTTTCTGAAAATCATGTTGTGATTAATCTTCGTCCTCATTGTAATCAAGAACAAAAATCCCCTTCATTACACTGTGGCCAAGGTTTCTACTAAGAGGATTTTGGTCAATGTTTTTTCAAATTGCACATTTAAATAAACATGAGTTTTTATTTTAAAAAGCAATTTGGGCAAAAAGTAATCCTATTTAAAATATTGTTTCTGTAGATGTACAATTTACAAAATCCTTTGTGGAAGGATCATTCTTGATTTAAAAAAAAAATAAAATCATTCTGTATTTAAACAAAAGAGCTTGGAGAGAAACTGGAATTTTACTACAAATGTCTTATATAAAAGCAAAGACTTAACCTCACCAAACGCTTCCAAACTTAAACAAAGCAAGCTCAAAATTCAGCACAAAAATAGGTTTTTGCTCCTGTTTGTTTTGACTCTCTTTCTGGTTGATTTATTACCCTCGCCACCCTGCAGCACCGTCTGAGCAGTCTTTCATTACTCTGCTCTTTTCTTTCGGACATGATGAAACTTTCTGGCTCCTTGCTGTCCTCCCAGCAGTGATGAACATGGAGCAGGCGCCCAGCTCTGCTGCCAAACACCCACCTTCAACGCTTGTGTTTGCTCTCATCGTGCTTCTGCCAGCAATTTGGGTTGCACTGGTGTGTGCCTGGGAGGATGAGAGATGGCCAAGAGGAAAAAAAATAATGAAAGGCAATTAATTAAGGCAATTAATCGATTAAAAATTAGTCCATGCACCTTTCCTTCTGCTTACACACCAGTTTATTAAAAAAAAAATAAATCAGAGAGCTTCTAGCTGCAGTGGCCAGTGAAGCATTTGTTTGGGTCCTGGGTGAGCCCAGCGTGCTTTTAATGATGTGTGCATTTTGTATTCACCCCAGCTGGTGACTTCCACCTTCATTTTGCACCTCTCACCCAGGAACTGCAGACTCAGAGCCCAAGGTATTTGGCTACTCCGTCATGTCGCTCTGAAACACCAAGCTCTGTGGTTTTTAAGTCCAGCTTCACGGTGATTGTTTTGTCCCATCTTGTCAGTTCACAGCTGCTGGGGCTCGCACCGAGGTGACCTGCTGCAGGACCAGAGGTGTGCCCGTGCAGGGCAGGTGTGCTGGCTGAGCCTGGGGGTGAGCACGGGCTGGGGGACAGCTGGGGGGAGGCATCACCTACTGCCAGTTATCCCAGGTGGGAAATCAGAAATACACGCTCAGCATATCTGTGTACGCACACTCCTGATGTCTGGATGGGTCCTTCATGAGACCTGCCATAGATGTTCCAGCCTAGAAGTGCCACAGGTTATGAAATCTAAGGTCTTTCCCAGTTTTTCCTTTGTGGCAGCCTGGTTTTGCCAGTGGCTCAGTACAGTCGATTCTCTCTTTAATGAGGCTATAATTAGGCAGGACTAATTGGGAAATGTTTTTTCCAGTCCATCAAACATACTGAGACCTTAAGCATTGCCCCATCCAGCAGTGGCTTAAACAGAGAAGGTTACAGATTCAGTTTAATTTGCATTTTTGGGGTGCTTTTTTAAAAATGGTATGGTGGCAGTCCCACCTCAGACGCCACAAAATGCCCACTGCCATGACGTCTGCCCATGTCTGCCAAAGGAGGGCATGGGCAAGGCAGAGGCAGACACTGGGGGAGTGCCTGCGGAGAAGATTGTGCAGCAAAACCCTCATCATATGTTGAGTCACCATGAAGTGACTGGCTGAGACACTGGCAAAGAGAGCAGCTAATCCAAAAAGCCTGGAAACGTGAGGTCAGCAGACCTCAGAGGTTCAGAAATCACAGATTAAAAATCTCTCTCCCAGAAGAACATTCCCGCTGTACGTGTTTTCTGGAGGCAGGATGGCATCTAACCTGATTTTGGAATGCTTTGTTTTGGCAATATGAGGTCTCATTTAGACCCATCAGCAGATGTGTACAGCCAACACTTGAATATATAAATTACAGGGTATAAATTAAATTAGTATTGTGAAGTTCAAAGGCATGTATTGGCTATTGCATCACCTAATACTGAGATCTTGCAAGCTACTGAGTGAGCCAGATAACTGAGTCCATGAAAGGCTGTGTTTTTGTAGCCTGTAGTGGTCCAACCAGCACTTTTTCTAACCCAGCCCAGTGTCACTGGAAATTATGAGAGTCCATGTAGCTTGAAAAAATTAAAACCCACACATGAAACCAACAAACTTCTAACTGCAATCCCAACTTCATGCTTCTACTAATTCCAGTGAAGCCAACAGCGTCATTCATCCATCAGGAGAGACACAGAGAAGGGTAAGGGGTGACCAAGGGCATGCAAGAGTTTCCATATGACACACACTAAACAGATTGGGACTTTTCCTCTTGGAAAATAAATGACTCTGAGGGAGATGAGCTAGAAGTTGTGATATCTTGAAGGTGATGGATGGAGTGACCGGGGGATTATTCACCGTGTTGTTGAACACAAGTATTCACTGGTGGGCAGCAGGTACAAAGGAAACACAAAAAAAGTGCTTCCTAATGCTTCCTCACCTCATGCCAAGTTACCCTGTCTGCCTCCGTGGAAACTTTTGTGTCTCAAGTGGTCAGTCAAGTATTTTTTCTGTTGTTTTCAGAGTGAATAGAAGGAGCTGCTCTGTAACAGGAGGGGTCTTGGGTCGACAAGAACACGTCGCATAATGGGTGCTTAACTATATTTAAGCCACCAAAATCTTCTTTCTGACTGTGCCCCTCACTAATCTGTTAGTCCAAAAGGAAGGTGGGCAGCTCGAGCACACCAGAAAGCAGCAACACCTGGTACCTTTCACCGTGTCACTTGCCAGTCTGGAGCAATCTGTCAACTGCTTGATAAGCAAAACACTTGAAACCTTTGGAGGTATTTTTCTTTGTTGTTATGAAAAGGTTACACACACAGCTAAGCAGCACTGACTCGAATTGTGCTGCTTTATATGAATGCACATAACCACCTGCGACCTGCCAGCCCCTCGTTTGTCAATGGGGAGCAATCATTCAGCCACTTAGCAATTGCCAGGAGAAATGCTCTGAAGCTTTCCAACTGAAAATTAAAGAACAGCACTTTGGTGAGTGATTGCAGCTCCCTGACAAAGCATCCTGGAATCTTAAAAATAGCCGTGAATTTTTGTATATATCTGTAAATAATTGTCAGTTGATTTCTTCCATTTCTCAGCAAGCTGGGTTAATTCTTTAATTAATGGTCATTAGGGATTTAGAAGACAAATGAGTCATTCATTAGCTTGGTGTCCAAACTAATGAGCAATAAATGCTTATGAAAGACATGATTTATTTAGCATTCAGAATCTGTGTCATTATGTGGTACCTGATGAAGATGCTAAGAAGCAAAGCTGACCCATGCCTCACAGCGTGCTCTGCAGGACCACACAGATGCCAAGTTTGGGGAGCTCCTGGGAAGTCAGCAGCCTTCCTATTACTAACAAGGTTTAGCTTAGACAGCTGGGATGAAGTTTTCTCGTAATGTGAGGTGTTTTCCTAAAGGCTGAGTCCAGAAGGATGCTTTCTGCCTGTGTCAGATCATGTATCTGAGATCTTGAATACACAAATGGCACTACCATGGGCTGTATGTCCTTGTCCCAAAACCATTTCTGGGACTTTTCTTTGGTACTGTCCAGACAAGCAACCCAACGTCTGAGAAGAGAGCCTGGTTGTGCTGCTGCCCCCAATACCATTCTGTTTTGTCTGGGATCTTTCAAGAAGGCTTTTCACCCACCCAGCCTTTCCTTCCTACGGTTGAGAGGAAGGGTTGTAATAGTGCAGAACAAAGCTAACACGCCAAAATGACTGAAGTAGTGAGAAAAAAGAATCACAGAAGCTGCATAAGTTGCAGCTGGTCCTGAGAAAAATTTACTGTGCATCCTTTTTGATGCAAGCCAGGAGGGACAAGCTGAGTGGCTGCTTCACATACCACAGGGTCAGGAGTTGTAACACTAGCAGGTTCTTAAGGCAGGTAAAACTGGATTGCAGATGGCCCTAGTCACCAGTCCAGGCTTCTAAAACCTGCTGGTGCCAGGTGGAGGGTGCCTCTCACCCGAGCAGGAGAGGATTTGTGGTCAGGGAGCAGTACATCATGGGTGCTTATTTTGGAAAAGAAGCTCCTAACTTGGTGTGTATCGGTGCTTATTAATGCAGCCTTGTGAAGTTGCTCTCAGGTGGCTCCTCTGGTCCTAGAAATCTCTTCCAGCCCTAATGCTCAGCCCCTTTCCTCCTCCTGGATTTCAATCTGTTTCTGCTGGGCTGTTGCAGGAGCAGAGTGACCCTTGATGTAACAAGGACCAGCCCCTTCAGGCAGCTCCTTCGAGCCATGGCTTTCAGGGAGTCATGTGAGTGATCGGTGGCTTTTTGAAGGACAAATAGTTCCTCCAGAAATGTGGTTTCCAGCTGAGCAGAAGCAGGTCCAGGACCCTGCTGGGATCCCCACTCGTGGCTCCACACACGGCAGGCTGAGAGCTGGAGCTGAGTGAGATCAGCACTCGCTGTGCTCCTCTGGGGAGCCCCATGCAGCTGAGAGGACAGGTGTGCACAGCACAGACAGTCATTCATTTTCTTTCTCCTTACAGACCTTCCAGAGGTCTTCACACCTACCTCTGATCCTGTTTTCTGGGTATTCGTGGTAGGTCATTCAGTCCCTGCTGCAAGCAGAAAGCAGGGAACACACTCAGTAATGTTTTCCAGGTACAAGTTAGCATGTTTTTAATCACAGGTACTTCATATGTCTGTTTCTGCATTGGGCTGGAGCTACGTTATTAAATCAGATCCCAAGAATTTAAAAAATTGGTACAAGCAGACATTTTGTGGACCAGACAAATCAACTTCTTTTCTTAAAAAAGAAAAAATCATCAACCCCCTTGGTGTCTGGTGGGGTAAGAATCTGTGCATCTGCCCCATGACATTTCCACTACTATCCTTCAAAGTTCTGAAAGCCTGGCTTTTAATTAAGACATTTTTAAAAGATCGATGTCATTGAAGTGCGCTGAAGGAGACAATTAAAATATCTGAAAATAAATTCAAAATAAAAGGAACTTTTCAGTTGTGTGATTTTTGGCACAGGGGTCCTCCAGGGCACAACTAATTACTGCAAAGACCAGAGGCAAGGCCCAGGTGAGTTCATTTTGCTCCTAAACAAGCTCCACTGTGTCCCCGAGGAGAACAGGGAGTCCTCAGGTGTGTGCTGTGCATCACTGGGGCTGCCCAGGGTTGGGAAGGGAGATGGGAAACAGCGTCACCTCAGCTTTGTAGCACTCCCACACCTGTGAGGGGTTTGGAGCTGTTGCCAGCAGAAACAAGGTAGACAGGTGACATCTGTGTCCCCTCTGTGAGGCTGCCTGCAGACCCCGAGCAGGGCTTGGGGGAGCTGGTGTGGGCAGGAATTCGTGGCTGCCCATTTGCCTTCATTTTCTTGGGCACAGCAGGCACACGGTGGCTTCTCCAAACTCCAGTGTCTTGAGAAGGATCATTGAAGAGGCCAAAGGTTCTCCTGCCTTGGTCATGTCAAATATCAACTTCTGGAGACTCAGATCGTTGGGTTGTAAGTGGCAAAGTGCTGCATGTGTGGGATAGAGTGATTTGTCCCTGCAGACATGCTTTAACTGGCCCGACGAGCTGTGCTGGGCTCTCTGAACCGGCCCTTCCAGCTTCAGAGATGTTGAGTTAATCTTGTCTGTTATGGTGGAGCGGCTCAGATCTCATCCAGGAGCAAACAACCTGATGCTTAAATAAGATAACCAATTTGTGCCTTTGTGAACATCAGCACAGCTCAATTTATGCCATTTAAAGAAGGCATTTATTGTTTTCTTGCATAAGCAGCAGCAGCAGAGGTAATGCATTCTCCCTTGCTGTTTTTCAAAGGAGGTTGTAGCCCTTTTTAATGTGTGACCTTCAAGCTCCACAGAAAACTTACAAATGAAAAGCTCCTGTGAGTAATCCTATTTGTAGTCAATATAGCTGCATTCTGCAGAGGCTGGGTGTAAGTTTCTCACCTCAGAATAGCAGGTAATAAACTAAGGGTGGGTTTTTTAACTTTTAATGAATGGATTATTTGGCATTCAAAAATCCTCCCTTAAGCCTAGACCCTGAATTACTCTATTGTGAGAAATGTTTTTAATTTAATTGAAGAGTGGTTCTTAAAGACTTGGCTCTGGCCGTGGTGGGTGCCTTTTGTCACAAAGCCAGGCCTTGGTGATGCTGTTTACCCGTGGGGTTACGTGGGAGGGGGAAACCCGGTGTGCAGTGTGGGCTGCAGTGCTGGTCTCCTTTGCAAATGCTTCTCATTAATTTAGTGATGAATGAGAAAGTAGGGGGAGAAGGGGCATTTTTCTTGTCTTCCTGCTGCTTCAGTCGACTCTCCCGGTAAGAAAATCTCTTTGTTGGCAGCTCGTTGAAGTTCATAAAAAATAAATGTCAGGAAAGTAAGTTTTTTGGCAGGGGTTGAAGCTGCTCCATCCTGGCAGGTGACCTCCAAGGGCCTGTGGGACTGGGGTTCAACAGGGCGTTCACCCCCCAGCCCTGGGCGAGCACTCAGACAAGGCGAGGCTGCTGGGGTCATCAGCACGGATAACTAAAGAGGTGTCCAGGTCTCTTGGTGATTAAAGAGCATTTCTGTACTTGCCTTCCAGAGCATTGATTCCAAACCTTGGCTTCTCTCTGGACAAAAGGGTTAGCAGATCTATTGCTTTTCATGTTTTGTTTTTTTTTTTATATGGGTGGGGGGGATTGAGAGCTGACCTGGCCTACACACTCGGCAATATGAGAGTGCAAAAACTCTTTATTTCCTCTAGCAAACAGTCATTGCGACTTTATTTTTAGCATCTGCACAGTCAAAGCAGCTGGGGGCAGGCAAATGAATCCTGGCAGGGGAATAGGTCTCCTTGATGAGCATAGCTGGGCGCTCCCCTGAAAACTGGGACTGATTTGGCTGAGTTGTGAGCCTTGGACAGCTACAATTTATTCATGTGCTGAGTATGACTGTACCTCCATCCAGAGGAGAGGCTGGCTGTCCTATGCCCACGCTAGGGCTGGGGGAGGCTTCTACAGGGACATGACTCATCACTCATCACCCAAAATCTCTGTGTCAGTCAAGTAGTGGCTCCATCCTGGTGCACTAATCTGCCTGTAAAGGGATGAAGCAAATTCAGCCTTCCCTCCGTTTTGGAGAGACCAGGCTGCAATTGCAAGGAAATAACTTTTTCCCATTAAACCACAGATCTAAATAATTTTCATCCTTTATATATTAGGAATACTCTTCATCTCTCACCTGATCACTAGAGCAGCTGTCCCTGTTGCACAGCCATAAAATGTGAGCAAACCTCAAGCCCTTGGCAGAAAATGGGAGTGCTGAAACAGCCTGAGCCATGAAGCAACTCCTAGAGGCTGAGGTTGCCTCATTTGTGTTCAGCATTTAAGGCTAAGATGCAGAACATTTTGAAGAATGGTTTTCAGTGTGCTTTTTTGTGGGCTCTGGAGCACAAAGAACAAAATGTGCTTCTGCAACATGGCCCAGAGTGAGATGCCTGTCTACTGCATATTTCTTGGGCCAGGACTGATTTCAGAGTCCTTTAATGCTTGTTCTAGTTCAGTGGTTAGGAGGTAGGAGGACAGGACACAGGACAAGAATAGGTTGGGTTATTGATCTGTGATGGGCAAGATGTGTCATTCTGATTTGTTCTTAAACCCAACCCAACAACCCAAGGAAGCAAACAAAACCAAACTTGCAAAATGGTGCCCATCAGCAGTGGCTAAACCAGCAGTCTCACTGGTGGGCTCAGGGCATGCTGTAGTGGTTTTGCATCAGAAAAAAAGTGATTTGAATATTTTTGTTGTTTTCGGAATGTTTGGTTTGATTAAAAATCGTGCTGCAGTTGGGATTATTTCACCTGTCCTATAACAGTCAGGTCAATCTTGAAGTGAACAGCATGACTCCAGAGTGCAAAGTCATCCCATTTTGAAAAGAGAGGTGAGAACAGAAAATTTACAGATTGATTCTTGAGTGCATTGAAATCTTTTAATAGCTTAAACGTAAACGAACACTCGCTTTAATATTTCTATAGTATTTATACATAGGTATAAATCCCTATGTACAAATTTTTTGAATTGCCAGGACAAAAAAAACCTCATCGCCCAAAAATTAGTTTTTCCTGAAGCTGCCATTACTGTCAGCATTTTCCACCCTGCCAACAAGCAAACAAGTATTCTTCCCCTCTAGGCTAAGACAGTAAGATGCCTCAAAGGTTTTTATTAAAACTTTGAATCAAAGTAGCTTTCAAAGTTGCAGAGGGTCTTTATTTATAGAAAATTCAAGTCAAGGGAAAACTCCAATTTTTGGAGGATGAGAGAAATTACGGCAATTTGGAAAAAGATCTTTCAAGTTTCAAAAGTGGTCTCTTTTTAATAAACATCAGTTAAAGAGCCACTAAAAAAACCCCAACAGTACAAAGCAAGGCTCTATTTCCAGGCCTGCCAAGGCACATACAGCTTCAAGGTTTTGTCTTTGCTTCCTGAAGGTTTTTCTCACCTGCTCTCCTTTTTGCAGAAGCCACTTCCAAGGGCTTTGGCCAGCTGGAAAGACAGTTTGTGGAGGAAGATAAGGCTTAGGTGCTTGTATTCCCACCATAGCTCCAGAATAACCTCTCTCCTTTAAATGGGGGTCTCCTGGGACCTGGGGGGTCCCACCTGTTGGTAATTTTTGGACCTCATGCTGCCCTTTTTGGGGAAAGATTCATGGGAAAGGCAGTTTCCCCACTTATGGTGTCTGTTAACTGCAGGAATCCAGGCTTCCTCCTGTCTCAGATGGGTGAATAGCTGGCTTTAATTTTGTTTGTATCTCATATTGCCAAATTAAATGTGCCATGGATGGGTGAGAAGTGATAAACCCAGCACTTTCAGAGGATGAATTGGGACCATATTCCTGTTCCAAGAGGACCACCCTGGCAATAAGGATATTTTAATCATGTCACAGGCACCCAGGGGCGATCTCAAAGCATGGGGCAGGTCTTCCCTCTTATTTGGGGTGAAATAGCCCAGCTTCTGTCTGTGGGATCGGCAGGGCACTTGGGGTGCTGAGATCATGTGAATACCCCATAGTGCATTGCAATCGCTGCAATGGCACCAGGAGGATGCCACTGCTAAATAAATACATCTTCCAAAGAAACAGAGGATTTGTGCCTTTATGCTGGGTTTTTCTAAGATGCCTCCAGCGAAATTGGGCATATGGCTCCCAAGGCAAGGAGAGCATGTCATAAAGTCCCAGCTTTGCGGGCAGCACGATTTGGCCATAAGAGTTTGGAAGCAGTGACAAGGCTCATTAATGTCAGTGGTACTGGATCAGGGTGTCCTGGGGCGCTCTCCCGCTGAGGGCAGGAATACCTCCTGCAGCAGCAGTGCTTACAGCCCTCAGTGGAGGTGCAGGTCTTCTCCGTGTTAGGATGTCAGGCCAGAAGGAAGCTCATGTTTGGTCAAAGTTCAGCCAAAATATTCTTGGTACAGGCAAAACTTTGGTAAAAATAAATGTGAGTATCACCTGCTTAAAACATGCACAAGGCAAAAACCTGGTCAATATTAATCAATGGGTAGATGTTAATTAACGTCTTGTTTCTCAAGCCAAACACCATCAAGCTGGTAAACCACTTTTAACCTCACTTCCAGGTAAATTATGTTTAGTTGCCCTTTTACCTGCTGTGCTTTGTATATAAATGAGCAGCAGCTCCCGGCAGACTCCTCTGAAAGGTTAGAGCCGCGCGCAGCATCCGGGATGAACGTTTGGGATCTTCTCAGTTCAGACAAAGAACACTTGGGTTTGATTAATTGGGACAAATACTACTTTGATGGGAGTCCGGAAGGTACAGGGGCAAAAGCAGTTGTTAATCACTGTGTCTGCAGCTCGGTGTTGTGTAGTCCAGCGTGGGAAATATTGTTATGACATCAATATGCATCTCTGGGATGGATGATGCGTAATCCGTGTGATGCTTAAAGATATGCAGGAGAAAGTGGGAGAGTAACAAGGGGCCAGACCCTCATTTAAAATCTTTTCAGGCTGTGGATTGTCAAAATGTCTCGAAAGGATTTTGGCAGCTTTGTCACTTCCCCTCCCCTGGTGCTCAGCTGTTATTTAATTATTAATGTGCGTGGCTTGGGGTTGTCTCGGCAGGTGGAAGAAAAGTCTCTGTTGAAAGTGATGGGAGTAGACTTGAAAATCTCAGCCTCATGGTTGTTGTGTAGGACCTTTTGGAAAAGTATGAGAAGATAAAACTTCATGAAAAGCTGGATCCAAAGTCCATCAAAGTTGGTGAAGTATTTCCATCACTTTGGTTAGCTCCAGGCTGATCCCCTGAAGTACAGATGAAAGAGGGGAGTGGAGAGATGTGGGGGCAATCCCAGCCAGCCTCCACTCCTGTGGACCATGTTCATTGCCCAACAATGCCCTTCTCATTGCAGATTTGCCTCATTAATCAATCTTCATGCTTTTTGCCCCACTCTGAGGGACTCGCTGACCCCATATCTGCTTCAGCAACGTTACAGAACCCGTCCCAAGCCACAGCCTCCAGCCAGAGGCTGCCCCCTGCCAGAGACTTCTCCTGCTGCAGTAATGCCTCTCAGGCTGTGATTTTTAATGACGTTTCAATGCTAGCAGCAGCAGTATATGGATTTACACCAGCCGAAGAGCATGTCTTCCTTCACCGAGGGAATGGGAGAGAGTTTTTTCAGCAGAAGATAGGTCTGCCTTCAGAAGTGCCAGCAAATTCTTAATAGTGCAGACAACATCTGGGCAGAGGTTCCCTCCATGGATGACATTTTTGGCAGTTCTCTGAATATTTCCCCCTTCTGCGATGAACATGTCCTTGGAGATGTCTCGACCATCAGCGTTTCAAAGAGAAATCTCTCTCATTGTGATTGGCACGCTTTAAAATCTTCTCATCTGTAAAGCATTTTACCCTCTAATTTTGGAAGCAAAACTACTGAGGCAATTAAGTTCCTCTATTTAGCTTTTCGAGGAGGTTTCTGTGCTCTTTCTGTTTTATCTTAGTCTCGGCAGAAGGTGCCGTATTCCAGTGAACAAGGCAGAAGGAGCTCGTTAGGTGTGTTTGTGCACTGGGCAATGTATTTGTTAGAAAAAGCAGTTTATGCTTCTAAGAATAACAGAGATGCATCTGTGCATTCATTCAGCAGCAGCATAAACATGCACCTCACGTGCAGTAGTGGTGGCAATTGAGCAGTAAGGGAGGGGGAGAAGACCCCAGGGGAAACTCCCCAGAATGGTACATTCATGCCCTATTATTAGTCTTCTCACTTGCCAGCCCTTTTTTCCCCACTGATGTGGCACGGGGAAAAAAAATCCCCAACAAACCAGCTCAGAAGAACACTGCAAAATTTCCTGCTCTTCCCTTAATTTCAAAACAATATCCTCATTGTGTTTACGTCTGTACTCAGTAAAATATATTGCCAGTTTTCCAGTGTTCCCTGTCAGTCTGTTACTAATCTCCCTTTTCGTGTTTTCCCAAGGACAGATGGTCACCATCGACAAAGTTTCTAGAAATTAGCTGGGATGCTCAGAAGTGCTTATTGGCAGGGTGGGTACAGGGACATTAGGATTAAACTGGTTTTAGTGTGGCACAAACACTGGGCTGGGTGGGCTGTACTCCTTTTTATGGTCACTTCTGCCTGGCGTGGATAAGGCTGCTTTCCTTGCTGTCAGGACCACCTCTAAATTACTGTGGATTGATGATGTGCGAACTTGGTGAAACCTTTAACACTCACTTTCCCTAGAAATGGCAATATTTTTGCTTTTAGTTTTGGTAAGAAAACAGAAAAAAAATGCATTTTAGCTTAAGAGCCTCTTACTGCTCCAGCTCTCCTATCTGCTGTGCCAAGACTTTTTAGACTTGGTATTGTTGGAAAAGATACCAAGTTTAAAATTTTTTTATATAACTTTAGTCAGGGGTTTTGTTCGCCTTTGCCCCGGGGCAAAAGGAATTTTAAGTTTCTTTTCAAAGAACTGTTTCATGACTCAAGGCATGATGAGCTTAACATCTCAGCAGACTGGGAATAGCACAGAAGATACACAAAAGATAACGACCATCAAGGACCATCAGCTCCAAACATCACCCCTGGCATGGTCAGAGACACCTGGTCCGGGAAAAGAGAGATAAGAGAACCAAGAATGAGAACCTAATTGTTATCGAAGGTGAAGAGATCGGTAACCAATAGGAAAGCAAATACTAAGAACGGTGTAACTTGGGACCAATGAACATTGAACAAATGAATTTTTGTGTGTTTTGACTGTATAAGTATCTGAAAAATCTATCAAAATTCACGTGTCATGGAATGATTTTCTCTGCGAAAGCCAGGCTATGTGTGGGTGAAATTATTTCTGTTGCACATCCTGGCCAGAACAACATCCTGGCCAGAATAAAGTAATGCCTTGATTAGCTAACACTAAAAATGTTGTTGGAGAGCTTTTGTTTTTCCCATAGTTTCACTGACAATATGAGATTTATTTTTTTCTCAAATTTGACTTGATTTTCGTTACAAATACTTCTGAAGCCCAGACTCTAATTTTTAATCCCTAACTCCCTGAATATATCCCTTTGTTTTCATAATAATATGTGATTTTGATGTTCTGTTGGAGGTTCCCTGCATTTCTGCTCTTTCCTATGGAGTTGGTTTAGACTTTCTTTTCCTCGGACCATTTTGAAAGTTGGATGTTCCCCTCATCTTTCAGCTTCTCTACTTTTCCATCCAGGTGCTGATCATATCACCTGCCAGGTAACTCTCTCATCAACCCTCAAAAGGCAGATGGGATGGCTCAGACCCAGTATTTACATATTTGACTTACTCCAGTTTACCTGAAATGCTGCTGCCAGGACAAACGCTCTCCTGCTGCATCAAGCACACAAAGGAGGAAAAGTGTCTGAGCTCCTTTCAGCTATATGCACTTAATTTGTGCTTCTAATGGCGACGATCTTTGCATTCTTTGATTTGCAGCCATTTTTCCCTTGACAGCTACTGACAGCCTGCAATAACTTGAGTGGTCCTCTCTCAGACTGCTCATTCCTCTTGATTTTAGAGAGAATTGTAGTGCTCAAGCTTGCTGAAAATTGCTCAGTAAGGGATCTTGCATGTTCACCTCATTCAGGAAAAAGAACTGTGGGTGTAAGCCATTTTGACCTCAACAGAGCTGAGTTTATTTACACCAGCTGAGCACCTGACTGAGCCTATGGAAATCTGACAGTGATCTCTTCCTTTCTGAGCTGTGATTAAAATATTTTCTGTCTTAACCAACCTTAAAGGCCTTAGAGGCCTGCTTTACTCCATACCTCAATGTGTCAGCTAGGCTAAATTCGCATTAGCTGTTTGTCATGTGAGACAGACAAGTTTGGGTTCCTTTCAATTCAACAAGACTTTTGCTGATTAACAGTATCAGTGTTTTCAAATACTGCCAGCTACCACGATCTCGTTTAAAAAAAGATTGAGTATTTGGAAACTAAATGGCAGAAATATGAACAAAGCAGTATGTACAGGTCTGAAAACAGATTAAGAGTTAAAGCCTTTGAAAGAGTACATGGGTTTTCCTCCTTAATGTGAAAATGATGGCTATCATCTGGTTTGTAAATTTGTATCAGATGAGCATCTTGTAACAGTTAGAGCTAAAGAGCAGAAGATGTACAACCGCATAGAAGGGAAAAACTCCGCTAAAGATAAGGGAAGGGACTCATTAGATAGGGAAGGGATCCACAAATACTTCATTAGATAGGCTGTGGTACTTGATGTTAGCTGGGGAATAAGCCCTTCTACATTGGAGCAGGAGTTTCTCCTCTTCAAATGTGGGCACCACGATACAAGAAAGATATTTAACCATTAGAGAGTGTCCAAAGGAGGGCAACAAAGAGGGCGAAGGGCCTTGAGGGGAAGGCATATGGGGAGCAGCTGAGGTCACTCGGTCTGTTCAGCCTGGAGAGGAGGAGACTGAGGGAACACCTCACTGAAGTCTAGAAGAGACCATTGTGAGGGGAAGGGAGGGGCAGGCACTGATCTCTGCTTTGTGGTGACAGTGACAGGACCTCAGGGAACAGCGTGACACTGTCAGAGGAGCTTAGCTTGGGTATTAGGAAAAGGCTCTACCCCCAGAGGGTGCTTGGGTTCTGGAAGCACCAAGCCTGCTGGAGCTCAAGAAGCATTTGGATAATGCTCTCAGGCACCTGGTATGATCCTTGGGGTGGTCCTGTGCAGGGCCAGCAGCTGGACTTCCATGAGCCCTGTGGGTCTCTTCCAGCTCAAGGTATTCTATGATTCTATGAAATCTGTCTCTTTAAAGTAATTTGGATGAAAACTCTACACCACTTGTTTCTATGCTTATACTTCAACAAAATTTTAGCTTTCCAACTTTGCGTCTCTGTTGCCAGAACCCATTTCATCACTTCACATTAAGTGAAGGAATCAGGATCCTTGAGAGCTTGATGGCGCAGAGATGAAGGATGGCTTGGGACTGCATCCATTATAATAGGGCAAGCAGCAATAATTAGGGTTAAACTGCAGAAGTGTCAAGGTGGGAGAAATTTGGAACCAGAGGTGTTGATGAAATGCTGTTGTTAGCAGTTTTATAATGCCTTTGTGGCATGAGACTGAAAATTACTGTGCTTTCTAATAATCAGTGCAGCTCAATTTAAAATGCCTTGTTTAAATAAACATTTTGGAAAGTGTCCCTACTGTTTTCTACACTAGAAAACTTGAAGATTCCCAGCCTTGGGCAGCTTTTGCTGGTTGCCCAGGCATTAGAGGAGGAACTCACTATTCCTGATGGGTCTCTCACCTTCCTCCCAGGCTGCTGGGCAGCACACATGACCCACCATCAAGCCTGGGAGCAGAATTACCAGGACCTAAGCAGTGTTTGAGAGAGCTGGGAAAAATGAAAAATATTATCAAAATAGGGCTGAATTATCAGCAGAAACAAATCCATGTATTTCCCCAGTTACTGACAGAGCGATGTTGATTTATACCAGCTGCAGATGCGACCTAGGTCACAGCTCTCTGCTTCATCTCCCGTGCTGGGTGATGCTCGGAGGCCTTTTGCTGAAGTCTCGTTGCTCAGGACCCCTCTCTGGGCTGGGCCCCACATGTTTACTGAGGACTGTACATTTTGCCCTCGCATCCTCAGTGCGCTGAGCCAGTCCCATGGGGTCACAGCATGTCTCCCCCGAGCGGGTCACGACTGACGTGCTGGCCTGTAATGGGAAGTGGCACTGTGCATCTGGGAGCAACAAAAGGAAGATGTTGAAAAAGTGACTTTTTTCCACATTTCCCAGTCTACGATGTGTAAAGTCAGAGTGTGCCAGAACACTGTGTCCAGAAAAGAGCTTCTTCTGCCCTCTTCATGCCGCCTTGCGCTGGGGGACTCAAAAAGGCTTCTAAAGCAAATAAACTGGAAGTAGGAGACTTCCTCACTCTTAATCTTACAGTTTTGAAGCAAAAACACAGGAGAAGCAAAGGGTGTTCTTCCTCCTCTCATCTACCCCTTAACCACAGCCAGATCCATTTATAGTCTAGTGCAGCTCTTGAAATAAGTGGATTTTCAGAGACAGGGTATTTCCCTTCCCTCCAGCATTGCTGTAGGAGTCTGTCCCTGCTTGTTACTGGAGAAAGTTTATAGCCCTGCAAGTTGCGTCAACAGTCTTTACCCATGTGTGGAAAAAAACACCCTTGTCCTTTTAGCCCTGGGATCCTCATCTCTCAGCCCTGGGTACTTGGGATTAGCTGTTACTCATGCAAACGGTGCCACTTTAGTTTAGTCTGATCTCATTTCCACCCAGAAAAGAGTCTGAGGGCCTCAGAAGTGTGCTGAGAGCCTTCTGCTCCCAAAGAGCTCCTTCTATCGCTACTCTGTAAAGCCAAACATCTCCTTTAAAATCAGAGCGACTGCAAGAACAGAGTCCCAGTGTTCATGTGAGCCACAGCTATTATGGCAAAAGCCTTCCAGAAATACTCTTTCAGATGCTGAGCAGAAGTAAAACTATCAAGGTCACCTCCGGTTTGATTCTGGCATGTGCCGCACATTCCTCCTTTCTCTGCACTCTGGCAAGGGCATTAGCATCCCTTTATAGGTGTGCTGCTTGCTTGGAACAGCAAGTAGCTCTTCCAAAACCTGGTTGTGGGCTTGTCCCTGCCAGGTGAAGTTAATTGTGTTAAGGAAAACTTATTTTATCTCTTAAGCCTTGTCCGAGCGAACTTCAGGCAACGGCACTCGGTGGCTCAAGGACCTCAGCTGGCTCCTGGTGTCCCAGCACAGGTTAGGAGTGGAGTTACTGGGAGACAGCTGGCACATTAATTAATGAGGAAAGAATGTGGTGTTTTTTTCAGGAATATGATGCTTTCTCTGCTTTCACAAAACTTTCAGCCAAGGTAAGGCACTTTCCTAGAAAACAAGCTGTAGTTTCAAATCCCTGGGGGAGTTTTTCTGCCCTGCACCATGCAGAAGATCAGATGGGATTATTACAGTGGTCCTGCTGGCCTCAACATCTGTGAAAGTTTGCTGCAGTTCCTTTGAATAGTTACTCCGCTTAGTAGGAGGTGACTTTTTTTTTCCTGTTGGCATGTTATCAGAGGAGATCAGACTAATTGTGTATTTATCTAGAATTACAGTTATGAATCTGCTCTAATAAGGCAGTAATTAATATCTTGAGTGATTTATGGCCTGAGCCTGAAAGCCCTCTGAATCCCTTGACTCCACTGGGATTTCCTAAAGCAAGGTGACTGAAGAATTTTGCTTCCTTTTGCTGCTGATACCCTGATGGTGTGGAACCAGCACCTTCACAGTGCCACATACTTGTTGCATTTGTACAAAACATCACAAGGGCACAAGGGGACCCAGAATAAATGCAATTTGTGCACTATTTTCTTATTCACCTTATTTAACAGCTCCCAAAGTCTTCTCCCACCTTCCCTTGCTGGGGTACCTGGATGACTTGGGAGGAGTTTTAGGAGGCAATTCTTGTTCACTCTGGAACTTCTGCATTTAAAATTCATTTAGCTCCAACAAAGAGGAGTAACAGCATTTATAGTCCCTGTGAAGTAGTTTGTCCAAACCAGCACACAGTTTTAATCTAGGACTCAAAAGACAAAGATGGCTGTAGAATAGCAATATTCATTTAGCATTTTAGCATTTAAATTTTTCTCTGTTTGGATGTATCTTTCCTTTTGAACTGGAAGCACAAGTTCCTCTGTTTGCCTGCAAAACTCTTTTTTTTTTTCATCTCACACTGTATCCCCAGAAAATCCTCAAATATTCTTGTAAATCTCAAAGATACCAAGGCATTAGCCCCCCTTCCTCCCCATTTAGACCTTTGAAGGCTGGTGTGACTAGAATGATTTTGGAGTTATAGTTCAGAGTCTGAATAAAAAATGAAGGGAAGCATTTTGCAGTACCGTAGCCTGTACAATAACTAATTACTTATAGATTTTAGGTCACATTTGAAAAAGACAAATACTGAAATAAATGGATAATCATTTGGAGGTACCATTAAGAGTTTGTTTAAGCACTTTGGGTTAAAATCAGCTCTGTGTCACAGCAGAGCAGCTGCCTCCATCCGTGCATGGTCCAGCTTCGTGTCAGCGCCTGTGAGAGCCAAACTGGCTCCTTTGCTGGATCAGAAACACTTGGAGCTCGGGCTTGTGCACTGCACTGGATGGTTGGTTGGGCCTTTGCTGGACCATGCTGGTGGGAAGAGTTAACCAAGCAAAACCCGACCAGTTCTGATACCAAGTGAGACAGAAAAAAGAGTCTTACAGTTTTGAGGCCAGATGCTGCCCTCCACCGTGATGTTTAACAGAAAAAACTAGGAAATGTGCTGGCAGATTTGTGGTGATGTGATCTAAAAAATCAGAAGACTTCAGAAGAGAGGGAGAAAAATACAATTATATGATGTGATGAGTTTAAGGTTTTGATGTAGCCTGCATGTGCATTAAAGTTGTTACCTCTCTGTAATAGGAATGTAATGCAGAAAACTAATTTCCTTTGTTGCATGTTTTAATGCAATGTCTTTAACAAATTAATTGCCTTTTTTACCTTTGCAGCTGGAATCATCAATAATTTTGCTAAGGAGGTGTGTTATGGATGCATTCAGCATAAACTTCAGGCTTTGGAAACCTGAAGAACTGGCTTTTAGTTAGTAAATGTGTTTCTCTTCAGCATCTCTCCCTTCCCGTGGGGCATGACATGGGAAACCTCACTTCAGTTGCTTCCCTGTGAATTTTGAAAAATCCTTCCAGCCACAGCACATATCCCACTGTGTCTGGCTGTTCCCCATTCCTTCAGAGATGACAGAAGGCTCAGTTTTGTCCCCAAAAGGAGAAAACTCTCAGCTTGGTGCCAGATAGCCGCTATGAAATGTTCATCTTCTTGGAAAGGTGATGTCAGATACATTGGAAATGGTGTTTTAGGGCTCCAGAAAAGATTTGTGTCCTCAAGGGTCTTTGCTAACTTACCTCATAAATACACGTGAGCCAGTGAGATTGGACAAAACTACCCAACAGACCCCAATTCTCCCCACCCATCCCAAATCTCTTCAGATCACGAGGAATGGTAAGGGACGGGGATGGGAGCATCTGGAAATAACATCATTCCTAAGGGAAAGTGTTCCATTTTAATTAATTGTATCCCTTTTATCCATGACAGTGTAATTGCATTTTGCTTAACTAAGTCTTTTTAATTGGTGCTGGGCATGAATGATAAGCAAAGCTGTACCACTCCTTGTTAGCTGTCACAGGCAGCTCCTTCAGGGCAGTGCAGGGTGGTTGGGAGACTTTGAAGCTGGGGTGGAATAGCTGGAGCTGGGTATTTGGGAGGGAGGGGGTGTGGCCCTGTGAGCCAACCTCCAAATCTCAGGGCTACACAAATCTCTTTGTGTAGATGCAAAATGATTTTATGTTGCTCACCAGCCATCCCGTGGTGACTTGTAGCACTCTTCCTGTCCTGGTAGACCTTCTCTTAGACTGGAGAAGTGAACCTATGGGGCATGAATGCCCTCCAGACCTGCTGCATGGGGGTCCCAGTGCTGGGCTTCAGGCTCCAAATGCCACTGCTGTGACTTGTGTCCTGCCCCCACAGTGGTGAGGCTGGGGGATGAGCTGGGCAGCTGTCCCTCTTCCGTCCCTCCAAGGGGACACCTCTGACATGCTGGCAAAACCTGAAGGTTTGCCTTAAAAGTTGTGTTTCTAGCTATTAAAGGGTGGGGAGCAAGACCTGTACAATTGTCTCAGCTGCCCAGCAGCCTCTCACAAACCATCAGGCACAAGAGGCTGCATCACAAAGACCTAAAACATCCTCTCTTATTTTACAGAATCCCTTTCTTGGATGACTGGCTGACCACTGCTGCAGTTACTGAGGACTGAAACCACCACAGCCTGCCTCATTCCCTCAAACCAAGCACCCCACTCTCAGGTTGTGGTCTCACTGTATGTGCTGTGAGCTGTTCAACAGGATAAAACACATTTTAGTCCTTCCCTACAACACAAGTGGGACATCATGGGGACTCTATGGATGCATCACCAGGCCCTCGTGGCCACCACCGCCCTCCCACTCCTGGGATCATAGAATCATGGAATGATTTGAGTTGGAGAGGACCTTAAAGCTTATCTAGTTTCAACCCCCTGGGCACAGACAGTTTTCGCTAGACCAGGTTGCTCATAGCCCTGTCCAACCTGGTCTTGAACACCTTCAGGGATGGGGCATCCACAGCTGCTCTGGGCAACCTGTTTCAGTGCCTCGCCACCCTCACAGCAAAGAATTTCTCCCTGATACATAATCTAAACCTACTCTCTTTTAGTTTAAGGCTATCCCCCCCTGTCCTATCACTACATGCCCTGGACAAAAATCCCACTCCAGCTCTCTTGCAGGTATTTAGAAGGTGCTTTAAGGACTCTCTCTTCTCCGGACTGAACAGCCCCGGCTGTCTCAGCCTGTCTGCTCTCTGAGCATCTTCGCAGCCCCCTCTAGCCTCACTCCAGGAGGTCGATATCCTTCCCGTGCCGAGGGTCTCAGAGCTGGACGCAGTGCTCCAGGCGGGATCTCTCGAGAGCGGCGTAGAGAGGGATGCGCAGGATCCTCCGCGGGAGAAGGCAGCAGGGACCAGGGGGCAGGGGCATTCTCCGGGCCGGGCCGATGCCGCGGGTCTCTCGAAGCGGCTTTGCGGAGCGGCGGCGGCCCTTGAGCTCCCCTTAGTGCCGGGAAGGAGCATTTGAGATAACCGGGCTCGGCGGCTGGCATGGGGAGGGATGCCGGGACGCGGCTGGTGGGTCCTGGCGCGGTACCCGCGGCTCATCCCGCAAATCCCATGGCTCCTGTGGCATCCCGTCAGGATGTGTCCAGCGCTTGTCCTTGCAGGGAAACGCTTATTCATTGAACGTAAACTGCACCAATCACACGGGATCCGGGAAAGCCCAGTCAAATATATTCTCCCTAACACATCTGCAGGCGTGCGTGTATAATTTTATTTCTTTATCTGTTCAAGCATTTATTTGTTTGTTTGTTTATTTATTTATTTATTTATTTATTTATTTATTTTTATTTGACACCAATCGATAGCTTATTCATGCTTTGCTATATTTTTTTATTTGTCGTCATTTTGCTTTATTAGAACATCTAATTTTTAAAGGCATGAAAAGCTTAGCTTTATACACCAGATAAGTAAGGGGTATAGCTCCTGGAGACAGATGAGGAAGTGCTGACAGAAAAGCCAAGGGACTTAGCTAAGGTCAAAACCAAGTGCTGTGCTAAACCAGGATAGTATGGCACCTAGATCCCACGCACTTATTTTTGCACTTTAATGTGTGATCAGCATAGTTGCTGAAGAATATTTATATTTGCATGCCAGAGAGATCATCTGATGATTTCTGAGCATCTGCTGTCTTGGGGGTATGCACTTCCTTGGGGGTTTTAAGCTCAGGTTCACAACTGTACGGTGATGAAATGGACTGGCCAGCTGAGCTGCAGGAAGTGCAGGTTTCTGCACACTGATCCTATTCCCTTACTGCACTAAGCTGACGTGGACCATCCCCTTCCCTGTGGACTTGGAGGTCACACACGTGTGAGCTCCTGCAGATGAGCTAATGTCAGGTAGCTGGAAAAGCTGTGAACTGGCTCACAGGCCTGAGCTCCAATTGTTTCGTGGCAGCTGGGATGTTTCAGGTTACCTGTAGGTCTTGCAACTGTTATTGATTTGTGAAAAATTCAACTTTCTTTGTCAATATTTTTATGACCTGGTAAAGAGGCACAAAAGCACAGCCAGATGAAATTGGGTTTGCATCATGAAGAAAAGCTCCACGGAGAGCAGAGGCAGCAGCAGCAGCTCCCAGGACAGACTCGGTGTCCCATCAAGCGCACTCCACCCCAGCATCCTCGTTGTGGTTGCAGTTGTGCGCACCCCAGTCACGCTTGCTACAGTCCATAATTGTAATTTCACTCCCCTTGCAATTTACATCATCAAGCCAAATTTGTCCGGTGCCTTTGGAAGATTAAACAAACAAACAAATAAAAAACTGTTGTATGAGAGAAAGAGGAATATGCAATTTTTTTTCTGAAGAGAGCCTGTGAATAGTGGGTGTGTGTTGGGTCGCGTTGTTGGTTTGTTGGAAATCAAGTGTTTGGGCACAGTTCAGGCAGCACTGGACATGCAGCTGTCCCTGTTGAGGAGATCTCCTGCTGCTAGTGTAGGCGACCTTGCTGTGGAGTGTGTAACCACCCGTGCCAGGCCTGGAGAGGTGTAAAGCTGTTGTGGACTCACCTGCTGGGGCTGTGAAGGCAGTGACTGCACGGTTGAATCCCAGCATTCGGCAGACCACGCTGGCCTCTCGGGTGGTCCAGCCATCGTCACATATTGTTCCCCAGGACCCTTTGTGGAAGATTTCCACACGACCCCTCCTCTCTCCTCCCACGATTCGTACGAAATTACCAAGGCCACCTGAGAGTTCAGAGGAGAAGAAAATAACTCATGGGTCATACAAGCATAAGGAAAAAGACATTGACTGACAGAAGCAATGACCACTCAAACCAGAGGGATGTTCCCATCTCCAGGGTGGGACCAGAGATTACGGGTAGCTCAAATCCAAACAATTCAAGAGCCTCCCCTGCATTTGGAGACACCAGGCTGCAGCTCAGAGCACAGACTCCTTGGCTCTGTTAGCTGTGCTGTATGATCAGAGGGACATTTTGGTCCTGATCTCAGGTAGCTCTGATACCAGAAGGCAAGTGAGAGAAGAAGTAAAAGTCCAGTACCTTCTCCTTTTTCACCTTTGCTCCCTTTCAGTCCTGGCGAACCTGTTCCAAATTAGAAAAGCAAACATTTGACAGTTGCTTGTGGGAAAATCTGGTTATTATCTAGTTCTGAATACTTGTGTGAGTCAGAGATGTGCAGACTCCTCCCCTTGTGGAAAATGAACACTCTGAAGTGACTAAGGGTATGTAAAAGAAATGTAGCAGGAAAAGTAGAGTAACATACAGCAAAATCCTCTAATGTGTGACCCAAGAAAAGGGCCACTTTCAAAATCCCATATATTCTTTCACCTGTGGGAAATGTATCTCATTCCTACTGTTACCTGTAAAACGACGTCTCTGATAGACTTTGGGACTCCAGAAACAGGCATGGTATTTCCCAAAGTACGTGCAGGAAGACCTACATCCTGGGAATTGTTCTCCAGGGAGAGCAGAAAGGTGCTCTCAACAGTCCTCCATATTTCTGTGGAGCATCTTGGTCTTGAGGATAGGGAGGTTTGAAAAAACCCAACGAGTCCTTTCCCCCAGAGCTACCTCCAGAAAGCACTCATTGCTGTCTCCTTCTGGGGACCGGGAGATGAGGTGCACCCAGAGGACAGTCTTTGGCCTGGAGCCAGCCCAGTTACACTTCTTCCCTCTTCCAGATGCAAAGCTCCAGAGGAGGAGTGCATGGAGGAGCCCCACATAGAATTTAGTTTATTTTATTTCTGAGGATTCCTGTACTATTTAGTGTGAACAATAAAAAGAAAAAAACACCTGGAGCGCTCTTTGCTTCCCATGGGCTGTTGTAACTGCTTTTGGGGATTTTTTCACTACAGGTCTCAAAGTTCTTTGAAACATTCTGTGATTGGAAGGGTGGGGGGTTAAGGATGGAGAGTAGCTGTAGAGTTGGCTCTTTTGAACAACATTTGTGTTCTCCGGTTATCAAGGTGTAGTTAAATCGCCTCACTATTTGTTGTTTCCAAAAGCTTCACTATTCCATGTTCCTGAGTGCCGTGTTTACATGGGATTTATGCCAGTGACAGGGTGTGCTAAAAGACGTCTCTGAACAAAGCAAAGAGGAACACGGGTTGTTCCAGTTTTCTGTGAAATTGGGGATTTGAGAAAATCTAGTGCATCTGTTTACTTGCACGTCTTTTAGCACACCTCCCAGGGTGTAGGTGTGACACTCTGTGCATTCCTCTGCTGGGAAGGCTGATCTGCCTGTTGAGCTCCTGCAAATCAGCTCTGTAAACACACCCTAGAGCAGCTTGTGCCAGTCTGTGATCTACAGTCCTGAACCCAAATGTGCCATCAGCTCCACAGAGGCCGTGGCAAAGAGCCTTACCAGAAAATCCTCTCTCTCCCTTGTCTCCTTTTAGTCCTGGTTCTCCTTTCAGACCTCGAGTGCCATAATCACCCTTGCTTCCTTTTTGACCGACTGGGCCTGGGGTGCCTGGGTGGAAAGCAAAAAAGTCATTGCCTTTGTCTCTTCACAAGGAAAGGACATTTCACATTGATGCAGACCAGTGGAATGTGGCACCTAAAGTTCTTTGCATCATCAGAATAAATCATGCTCTAAGAGTTTACCTGGTAGGCCATGGTCTCCCTTTGCTCCCTTTTGCCCTGGAGGTCCTAAGATCATCAGAACAAACAAACAAACAAACAAACAAACAAACAAAATTTTATAAGACTGATGTTTATACATTTATAAAAGCTTATGCAAATTAGTATTTACAATGGATTTTAACTCATCTAGTTTAGGTGTCTACACTATAAGAACCTATTTCTGAATCGGGTGTCTTATTTCACATCACACTCAGTGCAGACCATGTTAAAAAAGAAAACACAGGCAGTGGAGAAACATCTTCTCCTGAAGTTCATCTCACTCTGCTGCTTTGTTTGTGCATTTTCAATTTATGCAAAAATTCAGGCACCATCACCCCCTCACGTGTATTACGATGGTAGAAACAACCCTCTGGTGAGTAATCAGCCCACAGCTGCCTGACAGAGCCCTAGGAGTGCCATGGCATCCTGGGGTGCATTGGGGCTCCAAGAAGAGGATTCAAGAGATCTCCTCTTGGTGCTGTAGTTCCCTTTCCAGTGTCTGCATGATGTGTGTCATTGACCCAAAACCTGTTTTATTCTCCTTTACCTGCTATTCCTTGTTCTCCCTGTTCACCTTTGAGTCCAGCAATGCCTTGTATTCCTAGAATCAAAGAGAAATCAGTAAGGGTGAAGCCATCACACAAAGTAAGGCCGGAGTAGAAGGTCAATGAGTTACAGGTTTGAGCAGTGCTGTACCTGGGCTACCTTTGGGGCCAGGGTCCCCCTTCTCCCCTTTCTGACCAGGTCTGCCATCAAGGCCAGGACTTCCAGGAGGTCCACCTTGTCCAGTTGCACCTTGAGGTTGAGCGAAAGCAGCACATATGAAATGTAACACAACACATGAAGGAGATAAAAAGACAGACAGCTCAATTACCAGCCCTTGCGCTCTGAGGTGAGCCTACGAAGGCAAAACAAACACTGGCTGTCTCCAAATAGCAATCCTCCCCTGGCAGTGCTAACCTTAGCAATGCCGTGAGGGATGACCCGGAGTGAAAGGCTGCATGGACCCAGGTCCTGGCCGACTGCCAGCCTTGAAATGCACAAGTTCGTTCCTAAAAGAGCAGCCAGTTTCTGCCCTTGTGTGTGCACACACGTCAGGAAGGAGGACATGGCCCTTCTTTCCCCCTCAGCCTCCTGCACAGTGAGTGGGGCCCAGATGAGACAGCCAAGGCTGCTGGATGGGTTTGGACGGCATTGAAATGTTGGCATGGTTTCTTCATCTAATCGTCATCTTCTCTTACCCATGCTGGGATCTAGACCAGCTGCAGTTTTTCTTGTCATGAAACACAGTATGAAAGAGATCAGTCTTTTATCTCTAGAAGAAATTGCACCTTGTGTAAAAAACACCGCTTACCTGCCTCTCCTTTTGGCCCAGGAGGTCCAGGCGTCCCCGGGCTGCCTGTAATGACACCCTGGCATCAGTGCTAAGGAGGCTTAGCCCAGCCCCTCAGCTGGGGCAGCCCTGTCACCCTGTGTCCTCTGCACTTGCCATTGTAACCTGGCAGTCCTGGGACTCCATTCTGTCCCTTAGGACCCACGGGCCCATGGGCCCCAGGGTCTCCCTTCTTGCCCATGTCACCTTTCTGTCCTTGGGGACCTATCAAACAGCACAGCACACATGTGTAAAATCAAAAAACCAGATTTGTTGTCTCTGCAGCCTGTGGAGCACCTCTGTCTGGCCACACCAGTAGCAAGGTTTGGCCTCACACCTGCATTTACCATTTGGTGACTTTCCCATAAAGCTGTAGGAGGACAGAGCTGGTCTGTCTGATCCACCTCTGGCTCTGTCAGCCTCTCTGGCCAGATGTTTTTCTGGCCTGCTGTAAAAGGCTTGCAGTGGTGCCATGACACCTCTCCAATCTATTCCCCAAACTATCCCTACTACTGGAATGGTTTTTTGTATAGTTAAATATCCCTTACTCCGATCTGAACACTTCCCTTCTGCTAGACACAGTGGAAATACAGGGCAGCACATTCCACTCCTGTGCTTCCAGAGAGTTCTTTCATCTCTCCTTAACCTTCTCTTCTGTGAACAGGTGATCAGCATGCTCCAAAAGCTGAATTACTTGAAAGTACCTCATTTGAAGATGTGCATCTTCATCTTTCTGCTCTAGAATGATCCGAAAGTTCCTTGCCTTTTGGTATTCCCCCTACAATCACTCTTCTCTTCTGGAGCATCTTGTGCTAATGAGCGCACTGGAGCATTCAGGGTGTGATGGAAGATCTAAGGAAGCTCTTGTCAGCCTGTCCAGCTGTCCTGCCTGCTCTGCACCACACACATCATCTGCTTTCTTTTCCTCTCCTACTCTGAGCCCATGTGAGACCACTGAGTAACAGCTATCCATAGTGCGTGTTACGTGGGAGAAACAAGTTGATAACTGTTCTACTTCAGATGTATAAAGCCAGGCTAATGTAAGATATAAAGTTCTCAGAAAGAGGTTCCACTAAAATGAGGACTAACATCCGCATGCTTGTGCATATAAATTATATAGTATTATTTTACACCATGGAAATCCTACTGCAAACATCACTGCTTTAATCTAGGATAGGTTGATAATTGAATATCTGTGGCTTTCATTAGACAAAGGTCACTCTGTAAAGAGACTTCTGTGGTGAAGGGTCAACATTTTGCATGGCCCCATCCCCCAGCTCTCCTTTGGGAGATTTGCTGAAGCATGACATGAAATTAAACCCCTTCAGATCAGGTCAAGTGTCCTGTTTATCCAGCTCCCTCACTGACTGGCAAACCACACTCAGGGCTGCTTGGATTTTTATGAATACTGACCTATGAAGACTTCTTCTGGTGTTTTATGTAGAATGAGTCTAAAAATAAATATGTGTGAGAACATTAAAAATGCTGAGATAGTGAAGAAGTCTTACCTGCAAGCCCCATCTCTCCTTTTTCTCCTTTCACTCCTGGATCACCACCTGGGCCAGCAGGACCAGGAGCTCCTTTGCTCCCCTTCTCGCCCTGGGGTCCATGTACGCCTGCAAGGACATCATTTTTGTGATGCTTCATGGGGTGCCATGTCTAGTGAATGCCAGCAGCAGGACACCCACCACAGCTGAGAGCGTGAGCCAAACTCTACTCTCTGTGCACTTGAAAGTGGTGCTGGTGACAGTGGGAAGTTGGCCCACTGTGACTGTTGCACATTGACTTTTAAAATAATTTTTTTTCTGGCTAAGTTTTGCTTTTGCTCACATTAGCTTTACATAGGCTTCAACTCCAATGACATTCTTACTCACTTACACCTTGGCTGAGGACAAGATTGCTCATAAAATCATCCATAAAGCCACTTTATGTTCATCCACAGAAGTAATTCAGGTGTCAGAAAAGCCTTACCTTGGTCTCCCTTTGTCCCTGGTGGTCCCCGTAACCCTGGGATATAAAATACAAATATCAGCTGACACACATTATCTGTTCACAGTAATGGCTAAGAAGAAGAGATGAATTTTTTAATCATCCTTTGCTCACATGATTTCAGTCACCAGTGAGGCCAATCTTCAGCTGGCAGGGACCAGCACAACCACTTGAGTAAAGTCCTTGGAGCTCAGCTGAGTGCTCAGCTGGGCAGGGGCCAGCTTGTCTTCCTGCCAAGCCCAGCTCCTGGGGACCATTGGGGAGATCTTTCATGAAAATGCACTGAACTATTGGGCTCTGATGTGTAATAACACTGCTTGGCAGGAGGTGCTGTTTCAATGTCGTAAGTGGAAGATATGAAAACACAATTTTTGATTTTTTTTTTTCCTTCAGAAAATCTTATCAGTGTAGCCAAGAAGTAGAGATGGATGAGTTACAGACCTGACCTGACAAGGGTTGCATCTTTGATCATCATCACAGGACCATAGAAACTGTTGCCTGGTCCAGCCTCTGCTCAAAGTGGAGCTAGCATTAGATCAGGACTTGCTGCACCCTCACAGTCTGGAGATATTCACCTCCCATGGCAGGTGTAGTTCTACCCAAAGCCCCAGGTACCCAGGGCAGCAGCTTGTGCATGGCTGTGGGGGGCAGAGCTTGCACCCAGCTCATTCCTGGGCTGTGCCAATGTCTTCCTAGGGACAGGGTGGGCACCGACCTCTGTGGGAGCACTCGGGCCAGCCAAGGCTCCCGGAGGATCGGTGAAAAGGTACAGCAGGTCTCCTCATGACCAGGGTGTTGGGTGTCTGCACACTGGGTAGAGTCTGGGTCTGGAGACTGAAATCCCAAATCCTCACTTAAGGTCTCTTAGATGAAATACAGAAGAAGAGGAAAAGAGAAGTTGTGGCTCATTTACCGACATACCTGGTGGACCAGGATCTCCTTTGCGTCCAGGAGGCCCTGAAATAAATATTTAATGGATATTTTTCAGTAGTCAGCAGTCAGTGAGGAACACAACATTATGGGATTGACAGGCTTGAGGTGTGGGCTGGAGACACCACCCTTTTGGAGGGCACCTAGAGTCGAAACCTACAAGTCACAGGACGGAGAAGGAGTTCAGAGCCACATGTGCAGCTTCAAGGGGATCTGGGGGTATGCACAGGGCAGTGCTCCAGCTCCTGGAGGTTCTCCCTGGTCTGGAGCTGACTCCAATCCTGGGCATGGGGGCATCACTAACTGACAGGAGGATTAAATCTTGCCCTCGTTATTGGATCATCTAAACTGGGTTTTCAGCCCCACTAGTGATGCAGGTCTCCCCACTGCAGAGCCAGCACGGAGAGCCATACCTGCAACCAGGGTGATGTTGTTCATTCTCATCATCAGGTTTGCATTGTTGCTTTTAATTATGGTGATTTCCTCTTCTAAGCTTCTCCTCCAGTTTTCTTCATGTCTCATGAGAAAGCTCTTCCCAGCAGAGCTTCTCGCCAAGGCCAGATTGTTGGCAGAGAAGCTCTTCAGAATCTCTTCTGTATAGGAGGCATTTTGTTCTTGAAGTTTCAGTATCTCTCTCTGCATCTTAAATACTGAGGAAACAAAAACCCCATGCAATGAATATTTGCTGCCCGATCTGGCTGGGAAATGGTTGTTTGGCAGAGCAGTTCCTCAGCACCTGGGGAGGACACCGGGGGATAAAGACCACCCCTGTTTGATCCGGGGAGATGGTTTTCATGTGCCATTCCCTGCTGCAGCCAGGAGTGCAGCTGGGAGCGCTTTTGCAAATGCGAAGCACACATACAGGGTGGGGGGATTGCTCCCTGCGGCGGCTGCTTTGCCTGGCGGTGTGCAGAGGAGCCTCTGTGCTCCCTCAGAGGGTTCCGACCTGTGTGCTCATTCCCACTCGCCCATGCCCCCAGGAGCACCTGGCAAAGCTCTCTTCTGATGCCGAGCCCATGGCGAGGCTGTAGCGTTACCTTTGTACATCAGCAGCCCCTGGCCGGCCGTCAGCAGCAGCAGGTAGATGCTGAGGGCTGTCTGAACACAGCATGTGGATGCCTTTTTTCGGCTCCGAGGCTCTGCAAACCAAGAGAAGAAGGGTAGACACTCTCTCGCATTTCTCCCCTACAAGCTCTGCTTGCTTCCAGCCATTTCAGACTTGGCCACAGTGCTTTCCAGCGGTGGGGAGTCGCAAGGTCCCTCTGTGAGAGTGCTCGATCCTGCCAGCAAGGCAGGCTGCCTTCCTCTGCTCCAGGCTTCGCACTGCAATCTTCTTGGCCATCGTTTCCTTAGCTAATTTAACCAGCTCAATTCCATCAAGCTTAATCCAGCCTGTAACAGTGTGAATGTGGTGGTTTTCCCCTTTCTGCATCAATAAACTCCCTGTTTCCATCACTTTTGGTTGTCCCAGGCTGCCATTCGGAGGGTTGCTCAATGCAATTCCCTCTCTGTCCAGAGCACTGCATACATGTGATTCCAACAGTGATGCATGTATGCGTCAAAATAAATGAAAAATCAATAATAAACTGAACTGCAGAAAAAATTGAAACAAGTCATACATGTAAAACCAATCATTGCCAGCAAGTGTAAAAGAAATAAACAGCTTTGTTGAGTTTTGGCCTTCAGGAAGAAAAAAAGTATTTCAGAAGCATTGATAATTACGTCAGACATTCAGTAAGTTACCCTCAATTGAGATTTTTCTTTTTCTTTTTTTTGAAGTAATGTAATCAGGAGTTTAAAGTCTTAGTTTTAAAAGAGTACAGTATTTTAATTGGTTTTACAATAGAATGGCTTAGTCAGCAATGAAGCTTTTATATTCAGCTAAAAATTCATAAACTTACATTTTTTTATTGAGTCTGGTGGTTTTCGTATCTTAACTATTACACATTAAAGTCTTACTCAAGAAAATTAGACATTTTCTAAGACAGCAAAATAATTTTTTTCTGATGCTCAGCATCAGCTTTTCGCTACAAAGGGTAGTTTGACATACTTCTGCTTTTAAATGGCAGTTAATTTACTAGCAAAATCACTGCAGAAAGCATTTAATGTGCAATATTTCATTTTTATGTGTTGTTTTAGACCAGATAAAAGCTATATAAATTCATTGAATAAAAAGAAACCTTACCACTTATCTGAAAGGTTGTGGTAGCAGCTGAGGCAAACCCAATCTTTTCTGAAATACTGAAAGAGTTCCTATCACTCGAATTTCCATCTTCCCCATATTTGTCTTTCATTTTCATGACAAATTTCTTGTGGCTAACCTAAAGCCTTGTCAGATTATGGACAACAAAGAACTGGAGGTACTTCCTCTCTGCCTCCTGGTTTGATATGCTTTCTGATACGCATTTCCTATCTGCTCCGCTTTTATAGACTACTGAGAACTCTGATGTGGTAATTTGAACAGTTCCTCAAAAAATCCCGCATCTAAGATGTTCAGCTGCTCTCGTGTGCTCACTTGGAGTCCAGGGAGCCTTGGGCAGGATCCTGAAAGATCTTCGACCTGGAGTTATTCGACATCTCTGCATTGTGGCGGAGCTAGGCCTGAGGTGGACATTTTGTTTCTAACATAAGTAAACGTCCTCAGGTAGCCAAGAAGATTCCATGTTCTATGTTAGCTTGGCAATCCCTTTTCCGGGAGGGGAGGCTGAGGACTTTGTCCCAGTGAAACACGCAGTAGTGTGTGCCAAGGTGACACCTTAGTGATTGAGCGTGACTCAAGTGCAAGGAGGGAAAGAATCAGGAGGAGTTGTCAAGACAGGTGAATGATGGTGAGATGGGAGACGCTGAAAGCCGAATGGGTTTGGGATGATATGGAGAAGAGATGCAGCCTCCTTGACAAAGTCTCTCCAGCTCCTGCTTCATCCCTGACAAGTTTTCCACACCCATGGACCCAATTCCTAACTCTTCACTACTTCTTTGCCCTCATCCTGCCAAGCTCCCCTCTGCAGACTTTGCCATGGCACTTGGCGTTTTGACATCTCCATTTGTATTGGGTTTGATTTTGTTTTTGCAAAGCAAAGTGACTCACCCAAGCCCGCAGGCAGGAGCCGTCGGTAGGAGCTGGGCAGAGCCCTTTGCCTCCACAGTGCCACCACCACGTCCTGCCCTCTCCGAGGTGCCAGGCAGTCACTGTCACACGGTTTGGTCCTGGGCTGCAGGTCTATGTTCGTCTCTGGGGCTGCTGTGTCCTCACTGCTTTGCTTGGCCATGGAATGAAGTGTGGCAAAAGCTTCAGGTAAGGCTGAGCTGGAGACAGTGCAGAGTGAAGCCCTCTGCTCCTGCACCTGATGTACAAATCTCTGAAAGGCTTAAACCACAAATATGTGGGGATTTTTGAATCCGCTTCTGTGTTCTCCTTTCAAATGTGCTTGTGCAGCTGTGACCTGGTTTGTTCCCAGCAGGGAGGAAGAGGAATCCTCCATTTTTAAACATTCTGCTACACTCTGTGTAGGAATGGGGATAAACTGCTTCCTTGTGAAGGGCTCAAATATCCCCTTGAATTAGGGAGGCTCGAGAGGTTACCACTGATCAGCTGAGCCACAGTAAATGCTTGTGCATCCTCTCCCATCATGGCATCACCTCCTCATGGGAGTGAAGGCTCATATCCAGCCCATTTCTGATGGTTCTGGTGGTTCAGCTGACCACTCTGCACAAGCCTGGAGCCATCTGCTCTTGCTGGGTGATAAGCTGGGAATGACTGCACTTGTGCTGCCAAGTGGATGTTTATAGGGATGGATGTGATTCAGGTGCATGCAGAGAGTAGATTTACAGCAGAGAGGCTTTTAATAATACTTCTAGTCAAATCCATTTTATTCCAAAGTATTAAAAATAAGCTGGCGGACATAGTTCTCAAAAGCCCTCCTAAAGACAAAAGGTGCAGTGAGATCTTTGTGCCCTCCTCCCCTGAGAAAGAAGCTCAGGGATAAGTTTTCACATGTTTCATGGTCATGCTGTGGCCATGCCACTCTCAGCAGCCCAGCTGGCACGGGTACAAAAGCAGGGGCAGATTCCATTGATTTTGATAGCCCTGAACTGCAGTGCTTCAGGTTTTGAAGTCCAGTTCTCCACTTTTGGGGGGAAAGCCATGATCCCTCTGACAGCTGTTGCCCACCCTGGTCAAATCTTTATTTCTAGCTGATGCCGCCCCATGCAGCTCTGCGAGCTGCCACATTCTCATTGCTCAGGTGAGCATCTGGCTGCCTGGGAGGTCGTGGTGCATTTCTGTCTCGATGTCAGTCCCTGCCAACAGGCAGCAGATTTCCCAGAGCACGTGGTGCCGAGGGTCTGGGCCACGCCCTGGTGCCAGAGACCATGTCCCAACATGCTGGCTCAGCCTTTGCGTGTGCTCCCATCCTGCTTTCTGCTGTCTTTCATTTCTCGCTGTACCATCACCGACTGCAGCAATACGTCGACTCTGATTTTGAAATCAGGAAAGAAAAAAAGAAAAGAAACTGCTGATTCAGTGCAGTCTCCCTAGGTTGATGTTTTGCTGAAGCAATGGAGTTATTTATAGAATAACAGATTCCAGCACATTATGGGACATGTCTGCTGGGCCATCAGCCTTATCCTTCGGGCTGTCTGTGAGAAAGCCCTGTCCCTCTCCTCCTGCTGCTCGTCCTGCCTCCCCTGACACGTTCTGCTGACACTCAAGGAAGAGCTTGTAGTCCTCTAGCTCATCCCTTTCCTTCCTACATTCAGACGGAAGATACTCCTCATGTTCTCACTGTAAATGTGCACCAACATGTGAACCAAGTTTTATAAACTGACCACAGGTGCCTCAAAGTCACGGGCCTGGGGCAACTGCTGGTGGAGGGAAAAGGAAGTGGCAGGAAGCGGCTGGTGGAGCAAATAGTCCCTGTCTGTACCCGCCACGTTTCTCATCTCCTTCCATCGCTGTTGTCCTCTGCAGGCATTTGCCACCACCTAGAGCTCATGGCAAAGCAAAGGGATGCAACACCAAACTCCAGCCTGGCAATAGCTAAACACATCAACAGCCTCCCAGCAGTGATTCTGCCAGGGAGCTTGGGCAGACGTCAGCCTCCTCAGGATAACCATTTATCCCGAAAGAACTGAAGTTGCAGTTCTTTAAAGACTTTTTTTTCCCAAGTGAGAAGATATCCCAGCTCAGAGGTGTTTCTCCATTTATCCACAAGATGGTAATTTTTCCAAACTCATCTATTTGATTGTAGACTGTCTTAGGCATAAATGTGCAGCACTCAGGAGGCTTTCATTCTCCTCCAAGGAAGAGGGAAAAAAGTGTATGGCATAAATTGGCCCTATATTGGGTAGGCTGGGGCAGGAACCTCCACGATTTCTGCTGCTGTCTCTAGACTGAAGTGTGAGTTCAGCCAGAAAAGGTGACAATCTACCCCTTATCCAAACACCTGCAATCATGTTTCTGCAGATGGGCTTCAAAACACCCAAAAGTAATCCTGCCCACAGACCACACTGGTCTCCCACAGAAAAAAGCAAGTATCTGTGGTTTGACCTGTGATGCATCCCATACAGGTCCACCACAAAGCCAGCAATGACTAGAGCTGTACAATTGCCTTATCAGTTACAGCCTTGCTAGTAGACTAGCTTGGGTCTTTTTTTCCCCCTATTTTACCTGGTTTTTTTCAGTCTTTTGTCTTTTGCAATGAACGAGTTTGGTGAATTTTGACATACCAGTTCTTGTGGTGGATTTACTCCAGCCATCTGCCAAACAGCCACCCAAATGTTGACTCAGTCCTCTTTCTCAAAGGATGGGGAGAAAATGAAAGGTGAGAAGACTCACGAGTTGATATAATGACAGTTTAACAGGGAAAGCAAAAGATGCACTTGCAAGCAAAGCAGAAAGAGGAACTCATCTCTACTTCCCATCAGCAGGCAGATAGGCAACTGCTTCCTGGGAATCAGGGCCTCAGAATGCATGGTGGCTTTTTGGGCTGACAAATAAGTGAACCGCAAACATCTTCCCTTCCTCCTTCCTCCCCTGAATTTCCAGTCTCTGAGTTTGATGTCATATGGTGCAGAACATCCCTGGAGTCTGTTGGGGTCACAACCCCAGCTCTGTCCCTTTCCAGTCTCTTTCCCAACCCCAGCCTGCTCCCAGTCTCAATGCTGTACAGGCTCCTCTCACCAATAGCCAAAGCATCCGTGCTTAGCAACATGGGCTTAGCCCCAAATCCAAGGCACACCACCATACTGTGTTGGGCTGCTGTGGAGAAGGATACCTCCATCCCAGTCAGACCCAGTATAGCTCTCCAGTGTGACGGTGTTCATGCTAAAATGCCTTGCTCTCCCTGAAGAAGGACAAGGACTTTGATGCCCACGGACATTGGAAGGCACTGCTGAATCCAGGGGATGCCAAGGCAGGTTGTGGGTGATCTGCCCACCAGCATATCATGGAGGTACCAGACCTGGGATCTCTCTTGTGAGCTTCCCATGGACTGCCCATCAACCCAGGTCAGCACTCCCTGAAAAAAAGTGTATCCAGCTCTAAGGGCAAAAACTGGTGCATTACATGGAGAGTTTCCATACAGAAGGGAGACTGAGGCCAACACACAAGTTCTAATGCCAGGGAAATAAAACAAACCTTGAGTCTCGACCCATATGGGAGCAGAGGCCTTGTTGTCAAGCCCCCCACATCCCTGCATACCCAGACCTGTGCTCGGGAGGTCTGGCTGCTGCAGTAGCACCTGGGCACTTCTGGGACTGTGGAGAAGCACTTGTGCTGAAGCAATAAAATCCCCAGCACTGCCTGGCTGACATTTCTCCTTTCTAGCTTGATGTGTTGCTTGGCTTTGTTGTAGAGATTGAAAACAGATTTTCTTTCTCTTCTATGAGTTATGTTAATTTGTGTTTCATCAGAACTTGCCTCTTCTCCTCCTTTCCTTTTTTTTTTTTCCCCTTTAGGCTGGATCCAGCTGCACCATGAATTCAAGGAACCACCTGCAAAATATTTTAATGACTTCAACCTGTTCTTTGAGGTGAATTAATACCAGGGCAGCCTCTGCAGCACAGTGAAATAGTCAGGCTTGGCTAAGTAGGCCACCCTCAAAGCTGAAAAATATGTTCTGCAAGGCCGATGTGCCTGACAGGCAAGTTTGTTTTCAAAGTCTTCGTACAACATCTTCCTCCTCACCTCGAAGGCAGTTGTCCCTTATTCAGGTAAGAGCTGATCCCAAGGACTGGATGAGACAGGCTAAGAAACAGGAGGGATAATGCGACATCAAGAAAACAGTCATGAAGAGGGCGGGTTAGATCTGTTAATGGTCTGCTACAAACAGCACAATTACAGCTGAAGGGAGGCATCTCCCAGGGTTTGCTCTGCATTTAGCAGCTCAGTTCTGTAGGGAAAGGTCAGCTGCTCCCTCATGCTCCTCTTTTCTGGAATGCTTTGGTTCATCACATTCTTTCCACAGGCCAAAAAGACTTCTCTAAGCACAGCTCACAGTGTAGCCACATTCCCACTTTCCTTCATCTCCTGGGCTTTTGAAATTCAAGGGTCATTTTTAATTTGCTAAGCAGCTGTTAACCATATCAAATGATGCTGCAGGTTCTGTTGTGGTCCTTTCTGCCCCACAACCAACACAACTAGGCAAGAAGGTCTTTAACTTGCCCTGATTTTTTTTTTCAGGAAAGCCTCTGGGATTATGTGAGGCTCAGGGTCATAGTATTTTTAGATATTAAACTAGTCAGGTAGTCAGCACATTGTTCAGAAGGACATTCTTAAAGAGGTTTATTATTGAGTATTGTCCTTGCACTGGGGCACATCCCAGTTAATTGCCTGCACATCAATGTGTTACTGTGGATTTATCTCAGGGTAAACATATTAAGGAGCTAATACTTGGGCTTCCACTAAAGGACGCCACAGGATGGTTTGTCTCTGATAAGGTTTCCGGCACAAATTCCCATGTCCTGAATGCTACTGGCAAACACTTCAGCTTGAAAATCCATTAACCTGTAACCACCCCATGCTCTTTATTCAATGAATGTGGAGAGCAAACATGTGTGTCAGTGCTTTATACACAGACTCGAAACCATCCCTGACAGCAGTCCATACAGAATTAACTCAAAGCAACTGTCCTGTAAAACATGTGTGCAGTGCTGGGCATTAAAGCTCAGACCCTGAAAATGCTCCAGACTTCCCTGCCTCTCAGTTTTCTGCTGTCCCTAGAGAGCAACAGCCAGCCCTGCTGTTCAAATCATCTCCCGTAATTGCTGTGGTGACACTGGGTGCTTCAGAGACCTGAAGTCATGACTCTTCCCCTTGAACTTCCTTCCTTCATCTCCTGCCCTCTGTTCTGACATCCCTTTGCTGTCCTCTTGTGCATCTTCTCTGGGTGCTGACACGACGGCGTAGCTCCTGTCTGCTCGGCACAGCTCTGCAAAAACCCTCGATTCCCTTTCGGTGACTCTCCTGCTTGCCTGTGACAGCCACGTGTGCCTGAGCTTGCTCAATCTCCTGCTGGGAAGTGATAAGCTCGGGTGTGAAACTCCCAGCATCAGCACATGGAGGGGAAAGTGACAGAAAAGGAAAAAGTGCCTGTATTGGGAGTTTCATTGCCATCCTCCAAGGCACGGCATCCACGAGAAACCACAGTCAGTTTGCAATCACTGCATTGCTCCCCACAGATCTCACCTTTAGATCAGCATGGGTTGTTTCCCCTTAACTAGAGTCAATAACTGATTGCTGCTTCTCCATAATGGTATTTAGCAATGATAACTAACTCTTAATTCTTTTGATTCTCCACTGTTTCTCAGCATGAAGGTGTTTGCCTCAGGAAGTGTCTCAGGGAAAGGGAATAAGAAACCGGTGAAAGATGACAGGAGTGGGTTGAAGCATCCATCAGGGTGGAGCAGTGTCCCTCATCAAAGCGGTGAGGGGCTGGGAGAGGGCAGTGCAGTGGGTGCTGCTGGCTTAGTGTCAGTCCCACGGGGCTGGCAATGGGTCCTTGTCTCTGGGGCCAGGTGTGAGGCTGGATCCTGTCCAGTCCTAATACACACCCATGTGTGAGGGCTGGAGTGTGTGTGAAAGCTTTGGACTCACCTTCTCACCCGCCAAGGGCAGGTGGGTGCGGGTGGTCCTCATAGGTCATGTTTTCTGCTGTGCTGGAAAGACAAGTGTCATTGCTGCTTCTTCCCCATGCAGAAGCAAAAGCAAAGCCCTGGTTCAGTGCTCTCCTCGGAGCATCTCCCAAAGTGGGCTAGTGCTAGTAGCAGGAGTGACTTAAGATGGTATAAAAGAGCAAAAAAAAAATATTACTTTTTGTTTTCATGCTTTCAGATGTTTTAGTTCTTTATAAGAAACTGAGTGCAAGTGTCCAAATGCCTGGAGAACTACACGATGCTCAGATCTTGCCAATGGCTAACTTGCCTGAGGTGTGGGCATATTTTTCTATGGAAAAAAAGTAATTTTGTACTGACCTTCAGGCTCTCTGCCTCTTTCCATAATCAACACATACCTTATTTTGGGAACTAGCTGGGAATTCCCTTTCTCCTGCTACACTGGCAATGACAGATCAAGCACAGCTGAATTGCTTTGAACGCTTTGATGAATAAAACTAGAATTTGCCCCACAGCCTTGACTCTTGCCCAATTCCAACCTTTCCTATTGAACTGTTTTTTCTTCTTTTTTCTTTTTTTCACCAAAATAATTGGAAGCCGTGAGCGTCTAGGATTCTCACATTCAACACCATTAATTCAGGAGTGCTGCTATTCTCACATGCCTATGAGTGTTTGAGCAGAGTTTTGAGAGAAACCTGACAGAAACCAGGCTCTTCTCTGTGGTGCCAAGCAATAGGACAAGAGGCAACGGGCAGAAACTGATGCACAAGAACAGGAGGAAGAACTTCTTAACTGTGCAGATGACCACGCACTGGAACAGGTTTAGATGGGGTGTGTTGTCTCCCTTACTGGAGATATTCCAGAACCATCTGGATGCAATCCTGTGCCATGTGCTCTGGGATGAATGACCCTGCTTGAGCAGGGAGCCTGGACCAGATGAGTCCCTTTGGTGCCTTCCAACCTGACCCATTCTGTGATTCTGTGAAAAGGGGCTTGCATGCCACAGCCCCTGCATGTTCCCTGTGTGTTGCCTGGGAAAATAGATCCATATGGCAATGATGGTAGGTGGCAGTGCTGGAGCAAGGAATAACCAAGTGCCATTGAAGGCTGGTTCAATACAGAGATGCTAATCACTGAAATAAAAAGTATGGTTCTTAATAAGTTCCCTCTGTTCTAACAACCAGGGAATCTGGCAGAAAGCACAATTCAAGCAAAACCAAACATCGAAACCACACATGTATACGTACTTTAAAAGAAACAAGGTAGGAAAGGGAGAAATCACTTAGAAATAGGTTTTCATTATTGGTCAGATATTTAGCTCAATAAAATAATAATATTGGCTTGCCATTATTTGCCTTTATTAATGAGTCAGGTATCTTTATTTCAATACAGCACTCTTGCTGGCATTGAGAAATTCTACATGGATGCCACTGATTTACATTCACTGTTGTGTTCAAATGAGATGAGTGGTGAAAATATCCACGCTATAGGTTGATTAACCTTCCTAAGGTGTGTGCAGATCTAGGCCCTCACTCAGAAGGTGTTGGTTTAAACCAGCTGATTTGGGATGTCACCAGGCTTCAGGTCAGGCGGGACCAGGGAAAGTCATGAGAGGACCTTCAGTCATGGTGATGATGCAGAGCATTTCTGTCCCTGCTGCTGCTCACTGGGGCAGGGGAACTGGAGAACACTGGCTAGCACAGCCCTGGAGCTGTGATGGTCCCCAAAGCCTCCCTCAAAGCCACCTCCTCAATAATGCTGGGACCACAGAAGGACACCACTGGTACCTCAGACACCCCTTCCTGCTTGGTGAGGCTTCAGCAGAAGCTCTGGCTGACTCCCCGCCCGTGTTTTGGGGTTGAAATCCAGGGGTCATGAGTGTGTGTGGGGCTTGCTGTGTTTGCCAGCACTGGACTGGGCAAGGGTGGATAAAGGAGGTCGGCCCAAGCAGAGGGATGCTAAGCCAGGCAGCCTGGCTCCTGCTCCTCTCCCAGCCACATCTGAAAGGCATTTGCAGAGACTTTGTGATTGAGGCTTCAATACTCTCTCCTTGCCAAAAATATTATAAAGGCATGGTAAGAAATTAGAACTCTGAGTGTCAGTAAAGTATGTGACAATTGCAGTGGATTTCTGGCTTTCCTAATTTCTTTAATCAAGTTGCACCAAGCAAACAAACTGGTAAGCAGCTTTCCCTGCACTGTAAGTGCATAGCTGAGTGAATTGGACCAAGGTGCCACGTGTTAATCATTATGGGGTTTTGTCTGCACAACATCAGTCTTGCACAGATCTGCTTATGAAATCATACCTTTCCCATTAAGTGCAGTTTGAGTTTTGAAAGGGAATTCAGATTGACTTGGCATGAGCCTTTGTACAGGGCTAAGGAAACCTGGGAGAGATGGCCCTGCTTTAGGTAATGAGAAAAAAAATTAACCTGACTTCTCTTCTGTGGTGCATTGAAAAGTCTCTGCTTAAGGAGTGTGGATTGATGGAGAGGCCTGAGGTGGGAAGAATATTAAAAAAGATGTCAACATGCCAATAAATGTGTGTGCCAGAAATAGATGCATTATATGTTAGTCCATCAGAACAAGGTAAAGAAAGGTGTTATTTTAGGGAGAGAGACAGTCCGGTAGCTCACATCATTAAGGAAAAAAATGATCAAAGCAAAAATGAGCTCAAATTTCCAACTGTCATCTCACCTTCAGAGTTCATTCCCTCAAGCAGTCAGGGGCTGGATATTTGATGAATAAGATCCAGAGTGGATCTCAAAGCTACAGAGACTCTGGGGTGTACATTTTTCTTTCACTGTCCACTGCTTTCCCTCCATAGGTTACCTGAAGCTTGGGATCAGAAGTGGCCTTCGAGGATTTGTCCCAAAACGTTTCCCCAGACCAAAAAGAAGACTAGCAAAATCCTAAAGCAAAATGAAAAGAAAGTGGATCAAGGTCATAGATTTCATTCTCCAGCTTGAGAGTGTGATAGATCCAGACTAATGACAAGCAGATGGAAACTTAGGCACTGGTCTAAGTTGGCTACATTTTGCAATAGAAGTAGGGCTTGGTCTATAGTGCAGCCTGTTTCTGGTGGAGGCATGCTGGCTGAGGAGAGAAAATCATTGCACCCTTCACGGAAGGCCGAGCCAAGAAAGCTTTTGTTTTAGATAGTGTTTTGTCAGCCTAGCAACGTTGTTAGTAGAGATGATACAGCTCTGCTGGCAAGAGAACCATCAATTGGTACATGCAGAGGCCTGGTGGGATGTCTCCAGTAGCATGGCCTTACCAGGAGGTGATTTATCATGCCCAGAAGCTCCTCCTTGGTGGTCTGCAAGGGGACCCTCTAGCTGGGAGTCAGCCTGAGCAGCTGGAGGCAGGAGGAGGGAAAACCCACGCTGTCCTTGTCTCTCAGCTCTGACCCCTGGTACCAGCACAGGCTGTAGGGCAAGAGATGGAGTCTTTTGTCTGGTTTGTCATAGATAAAGCCCTCAGCAAGGATAAGTCCTAATGCTTTTTGGCATGTGAATAATATCCCGGGAAAGCTCACCAGGAGTGACCCATCAAGGGAAGGGGACAACAATCAGCAGCTCATGGTCAGTGTTGTATTGTGTAGCCTCCACTCAAAGTTCAAGTTCTCAGTGTGCCAATAAGGACCTTTGAGATTCATTTGTCACACAGCAAAAAACATATAAAAAGGAGAAATATTTTAAAAAGCCCATGTAGAGATATCTCCTGTCCTAAGAAATAAAAACATCCCTGTCCTGTGGCAGTGCCCCAGGCTGGCAGCAAGCTCACATTACTTAATTATGATATGTTGCATATACCAAATAGCAGGGGACAAGCCCCCTCCTTTATTCTCACAATCTGGCGTGGCTGTGTCTGCCTTGCAGCTGTTCAGAGCATATATATCAACACATCTCAGCATCCCAGCACAAGCAGAGGTGCTGGAGATGCAACCCTGGAGAGAAAAGCTGCAATGGGAAAGACCTAATTTTACCCTTAACAGTGCAAAGTTGTCTTCTTCCTTTCACAGGCTGATTTCCTTCTCTTAAAGTTTGGTTATAGTTCTTTGTAAGGTGTTTCCCTTAAAAGCACCAGCTGCTCTTTTTTCTCCACTCCAGCTCTTCCCCATAGCCATCCAGGAGCAGTGCAGGGAGGACCAGCTGCTGGATTACCAGCAGCAAGACTATGTGGACAGTGAGGGAAAAATGCTGGGAAACATCAACACCTCTGAGAAATCTGGTCTTGTGCATCCCAGGCACACACTCCTGTTCTCCTGTGTTTATTCTTCCCCAGTGAAAGGCTCAGTTACACCTCCCATCTGTGTCCTGGGATGAGGACAGAGCAGAAAATCTCAAAATAAAAAATAATATTTAAAAATACAATTATTTTTATAGAAGAGAATTTGGGGGAGAAAATAAGTGTCTTGTACAGACTGCTGAATCACCCGGGGCTACAGGGAAGAGCCCAGGTGTGTGCCTCCCAAGCCTGTGGTACCCCAAGTCCTGGCTGTGCCAGGCAGACCCAGGGAAGATGCAGGACTGGAGCACTAGGATAAAAACCCAACTGGGGAGCCCAGAAATGAGAGTTTACCAGTGCTCCTCCTGGCTTTGATTAAGCTTATTATCACTTTGGTCAACTCCCACTCCCCTTCCCTCCCTTTCTCTGTCTTTTTGCCCTGAAAGTCTGTTCGGCAGATTGTTCCCAGCTCTCAAAGATCAAATTTTAATTAAAGTCATTCAGTGGTTTTGAATGACTAATGACCTCTTATCAGGTATTGTGCTACAAATAAGAGGCGAATGACCTTCCCTCCCACTCTTCATTAATATACTTATTTTTTTTATACTGCCTGCCCTGCCAAGACTCTTCTTGCCTCAAAACAACATGAGAATTGAAAACCTCCTTGAAATACATTTTAGTTCAGTGCAAAGAGCACAAAGAAACCCATGGATGAAGATGCACATTTACAGGCCATCTTGAAAAATCTGCCTATGGAGGGATAGAGCTTATAATTCAATTTTCTGCAAAGAAAAAGCAAGTCCTACTGGATTTCTAACACCAAGGTCTGTCTCATGGAAATTTCTGTCCATCATTGGACAACAAGTATCAGATGCTTACCAGGTGAGTGGGGCTCAGGTTTGGGCATCCCTCAGTCCTCAACGGATAATCAAAAGGCAATAGGAGAAAAAAATTTCTACTAGAACTTCAGAAAGGACAAGGATTTAGGATGAAAACAAGTAAGTAAAAATTCCGTTTTGTTTATATTCCTAGCTTTCTCCTTGTTTGGCTGCTAAAGGTTTTGATAGAGGACACAAGTCTCTGTGATCACTGTCCTGAGCCTCCGAGCTCCATGTGAGGAAGAAAACGAGCTGAGATGAGCAGAGGTCATTGGTGTGGCCTTTCCTAAAGTGTTGGGATCTGTCAGAAAATGATACTGAGAAGTAAGAAGAAGAAGAAGAAAAAACCAGGAAATACAGTTTCTTTTCCCAGTGGCAGTTCTCTTTTTGAGGTGTGGGGTGGGTGTGGCACCTGGCTGTGCTGCCTCCGGGTAAGTGGCTCGGAGCTGCTTGGCAGCATTTTGCTGTTGGGAGCAATTAACCATTGTATTCCTCCTGTGCTGTTTTGCTCCTTCACATCCACCAGTGCCAGAGATGAAAGTTTTATGAAGTTTTGGTGAGTATCCAAGGGGTGAGCTGGGAGAACAGGACACCTCTGCCAGGCTCCCAGTGCAGCAGCTGCTCTGGAATGATGTTTCCCTGGGGAAGTCCATCACAGAGGTTTCCAAATCTGTGGGCACATGAAGACCTCCTTACTATAAATTTGCAGTGCTATGATGATAAGAAATGAGAATAAATTAGTAGGACTGTTGAAGAATTATTTTTTGTCTTGAAGCTTTCTCATAAACCAAAACCAGGTGAGTTCATTGCATAACTCCTCCCCTTATGAATGATGCTCTCTCTAAACACCAGCAACAACTTTTGGCCATAGGTCACAACTTGTTTACAAACGTTTGCCTTGATGCAAAGTCTTCAGACTTGCCCTTTTGTATCCTTTCAGTCAAACTCAGACATAGGCACATGTTAAACCCGGACATTTATCAAAGTACTGGCCAAAGCAGTCTCCATCTGTGGCTTAGCTCTGTCCCACTCTGTCTGAGCTGAAGGAGACCTGAACTTGCCATTGTTTTTCACCAGCTTATTACCCCTCTCTCTATGAAATGCTCATCCTGCTCGTGTACACACCTTAGCCATGCTGCAATTTGCTCCGGGTTTTTGGCTTGAAGCTGTGGCTTTCTCCTGATGCACCTCCAGCCCAGGGTGGGACAGCTCAGCACAGAGGATGGAAACATCCAGGGGCTCAGATTTTCCCTGCTTGAAGCTGTGAAGCCAAAGTGGTCCTGGCAATGTTTGACATAGGGGTATGGTGGACATTTTAGTGAAAAAGACGATTTTTTGAGCAGTGTTTTTGCTGCAGGGGTGGTGGTTACACTCACCCACCTGCCTGTGCTGCCTGGACACAACGAGGAAGCTCAGCAAACCCATTGTGTGCCCTCTGGTTTCTTGGTCAGCCCAGCCGCAAGGAAGTTCCACCAATTCATGTTCTGCTTTGTGCCAGTGGCCTGTGCTGACACATTTCCACTATGGATTTTCTGTGCATTTGACAAGAAAACATCCACATGGCAGGTCTAAGCAAGGGAGCAATAACTGAGCTTCTATAATAATGACAAGATCCCTGCAGCAGCCGCTACACAGGCAGGTTTGTTCTGCCCTCAGAATCTGATCAAGCCAGAAGCCGAGTCCTACCTCTCCTATCAGATTTCCTCAGAAATTTGCTCACAGTGAGATAGACCCAGGGCTGATGGAAAATAAACTGTTTGGGTCTACACAAGGCCAGGTCTCTGGGGGTGGTGGGCTGCAGCACTGTGGTCACTCATGGCAAAACCTGGCCTTGGGTAGGACAAGACTTCCAGGGATGGGGATCCTTTCAGGCAGCTGGAGCTAGGTCTGCCAGTGCTCCCCAACCTGAGCAGGATTGAGGGTGTCCTTTCTTTGGATGAGCTGATGGGATCCCCTCCTGAGCAGAAATTTCAGCTGAAAAAGCACCTTTGATTTTTCTGATTTATATAAATTGCCTGGGATAGCTTTACAGCAGTATGGCAAAGAAATTCCAGCTCCTGCCAATAACATTAATTTCATCCATGACTGTAGTGTTTCATACCACATGAATGAGAGAAAGAATAGAGAGATAAAGAATAAAATGCTGCACACGATGCTTCATCTGGGGATGGACAGCCCCAAAGATAAAGCAGACACAGATGAGTACCTTCATCTCCTCAGCTATGTAGAGATAAAATTGCATGCAGAACTGAATTTCTTCCTTGCTATTTGAGTGTAATTTTTCTGTTATGTCCCAAAAATAAAACCTCCAAAGCTATGGACACTTTGTCCCTGTGAAAATGTTAATTACCTTTCCACATTGTTCCCATCCAATTCACTTGTTCTTGCTGTGGCCAAGCTATAACTCCACTTGCTTCATCTCAGCAGACCACTGCCTTCCTCTTCTATCAAATATCAGCCACCAGCTCTTCAACCAGGTTAAAAATGGCCAGGGCCAGTAGGAAATTATTGCAGAACTCATCCACTTTCTTTTCCTGCACACTTCAGCCTGTGAATCTGTGGACCATGTCCTAGAGTCCTTGAAAGACAGCTAAACAAAGATAGTGAGTGGTCAGGAGGTTGAAACAGCCACCTCTCACCAGGAGCTGTGGGAAGAAAAGCTACTCATTTAGAAGAACAAATCCTGTAATTTTCTAAGCCCTATTCAGTCCTATTCATCCCCTCCTTTGACTGCAGTATATGAGTGAACACATCGGCTCAAGTGGTCTAAAGCCTTACTTAGCTTACTGCCCTGCTTGAGATTTGCCAAAAAAGTGTTTGCCTAGGAAAGAGCAGAAGAAAGGGATAGAAGAACATATTGATGATGTTTCCCAACCATTTTCTGAGCCCCCAGTCATTCTCAGCTCAGGGATGCCCTGAAATGTCTGGATGTTACTTCCAGGTATTGGCTGTTTCTTGGTATATTTCTTTTTTCCCAATGAACTCATGCTGGCATTTGCCATCTACTTCCTCTGACCGAGCAGTCCCAGCTAGCTGCCCCAGGGTGCTGCTGTCCCCACGACTCTGGGGTGCCCAGGTGCTCCACGAAGCCCTGATTTGAGGGGCTGTTTTCACTGTTCCTGACCCTGCTTTAATACAGAAATTAAATCAGTTGGTTAAGCAGAGCTGTGGGTTCATGTTTACCCACACATCTTTTCTGAGGTGTCCAAGGCTGCAGCTGAACTGAGGCTTTAGAAAAGGCCATGCCTCATGTTGTGCAAAGTCCCTGCCGGCCTTGCTAAGATATGATCAAGACTTAGGGCTTTCCCCCACCCACTCCTTGTCCAGCAAGAGGGAACTCTGTACAGAGAGAAAACACTTCAGATAAAACCTGGGACTGCTCCTGCAGGCAGAGGGACTAGAAGCTGGGATGTTCAGAGCAGAGGGAGCTCCTGGAAAGCAAAATGGGAACGGGTTAGGGCAATGTAGGAACTAATAGATTTGAATGAAGAGGCTGAGACATCTCTAATGGTGACAGAAAAGCTCCAAAAACCATAGCTAGATGGGTGATGACTAGGGAAAACTCTCCCCAGACACAGAGAATCTCTGCCAAGCTTCATCCCTGGGGATATGAAAGCAAGACCCACAGGAGGGAAATGTTGAAAGCACAAAGGCAAAAAGTATTGGTCTGGGAGGGTCTTAAGATTATTCCTGACATATGTTTGTGCTACATGCTTTTAAAACTCAGAGACCCCCAGCCCTCCACGGATAACCTGTCCGAATGTGTAATTACCTTCACAGTCAGAAAGGATATACTTTTCCCCCAAATGCCTAACATGAAGCTCTGCTGCTAAACGTTCATCTCATTCCTTTTTTTCCTCCCCTTGGTAGCAATGGAGAGCAATTGGCTGCTGCCCTCTCCATAATAACCTCTTGCATATTTGAAGACTATAATCAAGGTCTCAGTTCTCCTTTCTACTCAGTCAAATACTTTGTTAACTCCAAGAAGTATCCCAGCTATTGTTTGCCCATATTCATTATGCCAGATGTCCCATTCCCAGCTGATGGGAAGGATCACTCTCACCCAGCCTGAAACGTTCAGGAGCCCATGATGCCTGCGGGGTGCAGGCAGAGCAGGATGGCCAGCACTGTCAGGAACACTCGCAGGCACAGCCCTGAGCCTGCCACACTTCTGCTGGCACCCCTGGCAGCGGGAGTTTTGGAGCAGGAGGAGGTGGTCAATGTGCAGGAGGGAAATGCCTCTGTGTTGCCCATGGAGTGCACACTGCCTTGCAAGGCAGGGCTCTAAAACTTGTCTTTTTAAGTTTTTAAGGAGCCATCATCCACTGCCTCTGCTCAGGAATTGCTCTCACTGTGGCATCTGCCTCTGGAAAACAAGTAATACTGAGTGGGAGCACAGAGCATTGAATTTTCAAGCCCAGCTGAGTCTCTAGAGGAAGAGGCTCCCTTAATTACTTGAAATCCATCACCGTTCTTTGACGGTGGTGTCACCTTGCTCTTGCATGAGAAAAAAAAGAGGCATATCAGATTTCCCCTGTCTCCACAGCATTGCTGTGTCTTGCAGGCTCACCCCAGCCCCAGGAGCAGTCTCGGTGCTGAGTCTCCAGGTGATAGAATAGTCTCCGGGGACCCCGCGACCAAATTGCACTTGCACCAACGTTTTCCAAAACATTTAATGCTGGATTATGTGGGAGATACGATGTGGGGTAACTTGCTGGGGTGTGAAGCAAGCTCTGCAGGGCCGAGTATACCTTGCTTAGTATACCTTAGTTTACCTAATATTGGCTTTCGGCTATTAGAAACTTCATCTCAGACAGAGATGGATGTGATTAGCCCGGCCCGGAGCCGCTGCCATTCAGCATTGCAGCATCCCCACCTTGTGGTGCGCGCCGGAGCCTCTCCCCGGGCTGCGGGGACAGCCGGCCGCAGGCTGCAGGGCGAGCTCCCCTCAAGCCCGGCTAAGCATTCATTGCGAGAGATAACACGAGCGTGTGCTCTGCCTCTTCTTCTAGACAGGCGCTAAAAGGTGTGGCAAATGTCCTGGATAGGTGAAGAAAGGGTTTTTTTATTTTTTTTGCGTATGTGTGCGTGGTGTTGCTTAAATCTTTCCTTTTGGAAAGTTGAAACCTTTGGTTCTGATACCTAAATATCTACCATGAAAATGCAAAATATGACTAAAGATTTCACAGAGGTGTTACACAGCTGGCCAGTACTTTCTCCTTTGCTGCTCATGCAAGAAAGGATCTCAGAGGTGATGTGGGCTTTACTGAGGGCATATTTTGCAAGCAAAAGAAATGTAGCCGTTTGTGTGTCTTCAATTAGTGCTGTGAGTAGATACTGGTCTTCAGGAAAAAAACAGGTATTTCTAAATCACAGTGATTACCAATTGGCTCTGTGAAATAATCCATCATCTGTAATAAGGTGAAAGTGTTCCTAGAGAGGTGGTGGATGTCCCGTGCCTGGAAATGTTCAAGGTCAAGTTGGGTTGGGCTGTGAGCAACCTGATCTAGTTGAAGATGTCCCTGCTCATTGCAGGGGTGTTGGACTAGATGATTTTCAAAAGGTCTTTTCCAGCTCAAATGGTTCTGTGATTCTATGATCTCCTTTTAGGGGTAAAAACTCAGAGTAAACTTGACATTTTTTTCAAAGATCTGGATATTCTTCAGTCTCTGAGAGCATCTGTGTGAGGATAACTTGAACCTGACCTTTCCATGCCGAGGACTAATGCTGTGACTTCCCTGGCACATGCCTCATGTCCAAGGGTACAGAAAATGCTCAGCACTTCCTGGCAAAAGGGGAAACTGGGCAAGGTGGAAACATGGGTGGGAACCCACCATTTTCCTGCCCTGTGTTATGATGAAACAACTTCAGTCCTTTTTGCTTTGAGGGAAGGTTACACAATATTGTATCTTGTAGAAAAATTAAAATATTTCTGCACACACTAACTAGAACAGATCCAGGTAGATGCCTGGTACCCCCAGGGCTGCATTTTCTCCAGTGCTCTCCAGCACTCTCCAAGTAAGAGGAACAATTCATAAAAATATAAAGCCGTTGGTGACTTTGACGAGCTCAGACTCTCTTTCCGTCTTGCGCTTCTTTCTCATGTGCCAAGGAGTGAAGCCTATTCACATCTGCTTAACGGAGGAGCTGATGGCTGGAAGGAGCAGGAGGCGACCTCCTCCCTCCAGCTCCCGTCTGTGGCAAAGAGATGACGATCTGCAGGGTCTCTCTTAAAAAGCTTTTCTCCAGGCTTGCTAACTTTGCAACCTGCTGATGAGTTAATGTGAAACAGAGCCCTGGAAAATGCAGGGAGCGAGAACAGCAAAGCAGCCGGGGGTGCGGGGTGGATAAATCACGGCCACGCCGGCCGGGAGGGCAGTTGCCGGGCTGCGGAGTCATAAAGGCTGAGCTCGCTCCATCCGCCCCAGCCGCTCGCCGGGCTGCTCCGGAGCTGGTTGACAGAGCTCTGCCTTACGAGCCCGGTCTTCAAAGCATTCCTGTCTTTACTGTCGAACGCACCAAATGTCTCCCACAGCTGTTTAGTTGGTTTGTGAGCCTTGTTAAGTGCCGGGTTTATCATAGCTTTCCCAAGGAATGCGTGCTCCCAACAAGTAGCTGAAAGATATTATCTGGTTCAGCCAGCTGAGGAGCTCAGGCTCCTTGGAGACTAGCTGAGAGTGTACAACTAGTTTCTTTACTGGACAGTTGATATGTTTAATTGAACTTGACTGTTCTTTGGTCTATATTCTGCTGAGAGGAGAGGTATTGAACTTGAGTGTTCTTTGGTCTATATTCTGCTGAGAAGAGACGTGTGGGGAGAGAGTCTCAGCATCATCACCCTCATAGTGGTGGAAAAGCATCAAGTATTGCTTGGGAAGCTGTTCAGGTAGTCATAGCCTTTCAAACATGCAGCCTTTAATCTTTATATTTATACCTATACTACCATAAAGAAATAGCCATCACCTAAGTCTTGTCCACCTGCAGCTGGCAGAGCCTCTACCCAGACTGACCCAATGTTACGTGCACCTTGCATCCTCTTCATAGTATAAGCCAGGAAAATTATTCCTTCAGTGGCCAAGGCTGCATCCATACCAAGATCTATTTTCCCATCAGAGCAGTATCCAGCCATGCCCACCCTTGCAGGCCAAGGCAAAGGGTCTGCAGCCCACTCTGGGAGTTGTACCTGAACACGCTTCCCTGTGGATTAAACCTTGCCCAAGCTACTGGATATTAAAATTCCCTCAACAGCATTAAGCAACTCTAAGCTTTCTTTGAAGTTCACTTTAAACATCTTTCAAAGCCATAATGGGTAATGTGAAGGTGAGATATATAATGGTCACAATAACCTTACGAAGCACACAGAGACACAGCCAAAGAACTCGAATTCTGTGGAGCACCAAGCTGCTGAGTAAATGGGCTTAAGGGCCTGCCTCTCTCATTTGCTTATTCAGCTGATTGATGTGACCATAAGCTCCCCATCTGCAAGCTCTCTGGGCTCTTCATAAGCTGGTTTTGTCCATGACATACAGTTAGTATTATTAATTATTGTCTCTCTCCTCTCCGTGGAGAACAGTGTTCTCCGAGTCACAGCAGAAGAGAGCCCCCTTCATCATCGGCTGCACATTGGGCAGAAGCAGAGTAAAACTGGGAAGTGAAATATTAGGGAGAAACATGCCAAAATGGGTTTTCTCACACTGATTCAACTGATAGGATAGGCTTGCAGGAAAGTGCTGTGCGCCCTTGGATGGAGGATACAGGACAGAAACTAAGCAGTGCTTTAAAATCCTTCACTGGAGGATGATAAAATTACGGTATGTAATGAAGACATGGAAAATACAAACTATGAACTAGGAAATTCTACAAAACATATCATGAGACAATAAATAACTCTGCTTTGAAAGTGATGATGCAAAGTTCAGATTGTACAGCACACTAAGATTTGCAGTGCCTTCATGCTTCTAATATGAAATTCAGGTTCAGAGACATAGATTTGCATAAATTGTGTAAACTGAAGCAAACTTTTAAAAGATAGCCTGAAGAACTGAATGGCAATCCAAACCAAGACCATACTGAACTCCATCTGAAAGGAGAGAGTGTGGGAGTTCAAGGGGCAGTGACATACACTTGGTTTTCAGCAAAATGAAAAGAAAAAAATTGTTTTAAACATGTAGATACTGCAAAATATATTCTCTGATTGTGCTTTTTCTTGTTTCTCCTTGATGTGAGTGTTGGTGAATGGCAAACAGACACCAGGTCAGGGAAGATGCTGTTTTGGTGGCAGTGTAGGGGTGCACACATCACCCCAAGCCAAAGCCTGTGCCCAGCCCTGCCAGTCCAGATGGACACCTTCCTGAAAGAGTGGTCGTGGAACCGGAAGCATTATGGTTTGCCCTGGGATGGCATCATAGGCACCAAAAGTTTCTTCTGGTGTTAAAATGAATTTTTCCTCCAAGTTAAGTCAGTTTTAAGTCCCAGCATAGACCACCTTAAATGGAAGAGGGTTGTTGCTAGGATTTTTTTAATGTATGGATCAAAATAAGAGGAATTGAACTGGTTTCGATAACTATTGCACTTTTCACATAATGCTAAAGTTTGCTAGAGTTACAGAAATATTTAGCCATCCTTTCAGTGGTCCTAGGAAGCAGTTCTCTTGACATTAAAAGGGAACTACGTTCGCTGAGTCCACTCTGCTGGTCATGTCCCACACAGATACTGTCTCTGAAACCCATGGGCCAAATTCTTCCTTGGCATAAGAGTTATAGAAAGAATCACTTTGATTTGATGAGTCAAAAGTTTGCCCAGCATCAGACTGGGCTGACAGTTTCATTTCAGCAAACCAAGATTATTTTGGATATCTATTAAAATAGACTGACTGGTGTTCCCGCTCCCATGTATATACACACATACCAGACAATAATCTCCTTAACAACCCACAGATGAATTCCTTAGCTTATGAATCTGCCAGAAAACACATAATTTTCCCCATCAAGGAATGTTGCTTGGCACATCTTTAATATATCACTTACACAGCCCTCAATCAACCTAAATGATTCATCTAGCAACATCTCTGAGGCGATGCTTTACGTGATTGAATGGTTTATCCTCACTGAAAAAGCACACACCATTCAGTCCCACGTATCAGCTATAAAAGTTATTAATAACCAGGAATTACACAGATAAGAGTCATGAGGCTGGCTTTAGCCTGGGTGACAGCAGCTGGCCCACTTTGAGCTCCATCAGTAAAAATCAGCCAGAATTTGCACCCGTGGGAAGAGATCAGAGGCTTGGACTCTCAACACCAACCCATGCATCATATTTTATGTTGTGTTTTACAGTTTATCAGCCTTCAGATTAAGATTTATTAGTGTTGCCTTGCTGTTTAGTGGTCGTAACTCATGACATGCTTGTTGCTTAGCAGTGTCTGTGATGGAGGGGCTGGTTCTCACTGGACATTGCACCAAACTACAAACCCATGCAGGAAAACCACCTCAAGCAGCAACGTGGGGACAGCAGCTCTTTCTCTCTGTCCTTTTCATGGGGTGCCTTATACCTGTAAGAGGCCAGGAGACATTATCATATCTGGTGTGGACCTGGTCACAGCCGAGGGTGAAGAGATCTGTGTTCTGGCCTCTCGTGGGTGTGAGAGGCTGTGTTACAGGCTTGGCCACCTCTTGGATGGAGACACCGATGATTAGCTCAGGGACACAGCACAGCAAGCTGTCTGCGTCAGCACAACCAACACATTGTCCTGGGCACTTGGGAAGTCATTTTTCATCTGTGGTATCTTCTCTCCTCCAGGGCTGGATGAATTACACAAGGTTCCTTGGACACCAGACAGGCAAAGTGGGGTTAGAGCACCATGTGATCTCAGCTACAGTTCCCAGCCCAGCGTCCTGATGTTGTGCACAGACGTGGTAACTTGGCTCCTTTCCTGCTTGAAAACATTTGTTTGGATGTTCTGAGACTTTCTCAACATCGTGGCCCCCCGCCATAGGGTGTTACATGGCTTTAGATAAGAAATCTCCATAAAATTGTAAGCAATGTGTCTTCTGCAGTAAATCTTTCTTCCTAGTCAAGAGTGAAGCAGACACATTACGTTTCCTTATTTTGCAGTCCACCTGTTGCAAGGAAAGTGCCAAGAAAATTATACACCAGTGGGAAAGTATAGATTGCATGGATGGCTTGGACCCAGCAAGAGTCAGTGTGACTATGGGATACACATTTGAAATCACCCTCATCTGTGAGGCTTTCTTTGTGCAGTTGGAAGGGAATCCCTGGCTGGATGGAGACAAGCAATCTGCTGGCTCAGACGCCATAGCTGTAGCTGCTATCTCCCCACGGAAAGGGAGGAGGATTAACTGGGTGTTGGACAGACAGATCCTGCGTAGCGTGGCACCACAGCAATCCTTGTGTGCCTGAGGCATGAGGAACAGCCTTCGTCTCCTTGCCTGAACCCGGCTGCTCCCTGCTGTGCTCTGTGGCCATGAGTGAGGAGTTGGCTGGCAGCACTGCATGTGCTCAGGGGTGCAGGGCTGCCCATGCTTGCTTGAACAAGCCACCCTGGTAGACAAAATGACGGGCTTGTTGTCTAAACAAGAGGTTTACAAGAAGAGATCTGCTGACACTGGATAGTTTAAATGACCTTTCTTTAACTTCTGAATAATTATTGCTAATTCAATACTTTTGAAAATATTTTAAAAGCCCAACAGTCCTTGTTCACTGCAGTCTGGGAGGACTGTGCTTTCACATCACTGTCTGTGCAGTCAGCATGTGGATGGATGGGACCTACACAGTCATGGGCTTCAATCCTCCTATTTGCTTCCTACCATCCCTTTTCAGAAAAAGATTGTCTTTCACACCCCAGTGGGGTTCATGTCTCCTACTTCAGCTGAGAAACTTCTCCTAGAAATCTTTGCTGCAAGGGCTGGAGAGGGCCCTCCTGCCTGCAGTACACAGGGATTCAAACCATCCCCCAGCTTCTGCCATGTGCCAACACTGTCCTTCCCCTGCTTCTTGCAAAAGTGCTTTTGCTTTACATTTCTCTTTGTAGCATTGTAATCAAATGAAATAATGAAAAAAACCCCAAAAAACTCAGCAAGTGAACAACCCTGGGCTTCATCAGCTGCTGAGGTACCAGTTCTGGGTGCTGCACTGGGAACAAACACTGATCTCCTGTGGCAACACCAGTCTGGAAGGGCTCTCACACCAGTGGCACCTCTGCAGAGATCTTCTCTCCTACAACTCTGGTGCTTACACCCATAACCTAGCCTGAGTGGTATGTGAGAGGCAGTCACACAATGTTGAAAATACACAGCGAGGACAAAAAAAAATAAACCTCACTCAGGGTGCAAACAGCAAGCAGCCTGGGAAGTGGCTTTTGGCTGTCCAAACCTGCAGGAAGAGCAGCGTGCTGGGATGTGGAACAGCTCAGCTGTGATAGCTGGCGAGAGCCACAAGATGTCTCTGGAAACCAGCATTTGGACAAAAAAAAGGCATTAATAACCCCAGAAAAGGGGCCGGGCTGTTTCCATCTGCAGTGAGCCTTGGGATATGCGCTGCTCTGAGCCTGTACTAGGAGCAGTGGGGCAGGGACAGCCCCGCTTGCTGAAAGTCTCTCTCCACAACGGTTTACTCCAGGTGAGAATTCGGCCCATGAGGTTGCACACATGGCACTTCCTTAATGCATGGATGAGAACTGTGGATCTGTAAATCACTGTTGGATCAAAAACTCTATTGGCTTCTGCAGTCGTGGGACAAACAGCAAAGAGTGCACATTGGAAACCAGATTAAAGAATAATCACAGTGCAGCAGAAAACGGTAAAAATGGGGACAGTCCTCTCTGAGACCCCTTCTGCCACGTGTTTCTTGCACACCAGAGCAGTGCTTTGGATCCCTTGCAGCAGAGCCTGCAGCTGATGGGATCTCAGCACTGGCTGCCTCAGCCCAGAGCAGCAGTGAATAATCCCTTTCTCCCTTAGGGTCCTGTTCTGCTGCAGGTCACTCCCCAGAGAGCTAAAGGAGATACTTTCAGCTTCTGAGATGTTTCCTGTAGGCAGCATTGGCCTTGGTTTATAACCTCCAAACTTGCCAGCTCCTGTGGGGTTTCACTGCCTGCACCGTCACCCCCAGGGATTGATGAGTACAGAAAAAATCCCGCTGCGGCACACCCACAGACAGACATTATGGGAATGAACTCTCTGTCTCTGACACAGGGAAAAATCCTGTTGAACGTGACTCAGAGCTCAGCAGAATGCCTGCAGGTTCTGATCCTGCATCCATGTCAGTCACTCAGGAACTCCTCTCCCTTTCACCAGCTCCTCTTGGCTTCCTAGTAAACAACTAGAGAATTGTAGGGTGGAAAAGGCCCATATAAGTGTAAAGTTGTTATTAAGAAATAGGCAAAGCACAGTAACTAGTGACTCACAAAGTTTAATGTGAGAAAACAAAGCTATCCTTCAATGGACCACATAGAGAGACAGCAATTACTGTAAACTGGAAAACCTCTTTAACATCCAACTAAAAATGTGTGGCAAATAAAATCCATTGACCACCAGGCTCAGTGATTATAAGTATCATTTGTTTTAGGATTTGTTTTCCCTCTTACAAATCATAAGACAGTCATTTAGACTAATAATAAGCGAGTTATGGGGATAATGGGATTTTTAATGAGCTGTTTCTGGCTGGGGGGGTTGCCTTTACAGAAACTCATCCACTGCATTGCAAATGCCAGTATTTAGCACTGAAGGATGTGGTGAAAAGTCAGTTAGTCTAGATCTGCTTTAACTGGAGGACCAAACTTTGTTCTTGCAGTGTGTTTAGGAAAACTCCCCAAGGACTGTACTATCATTACATCACTTTAGTCGAGGCACATACATTTGGACAGAGCAGGATGAGAAAAAAAAAAAGATGTAGTCAATATCTCTGGCATGATTAGATGAAAAATAGAAACATTTAAAGATGATGCTGGCAAAATCTTCCCCTTCATTATACAGAGTGGAAACTTGGAGTTGTCCTTACTAATACAATTGTGTAGCATTGAGACAATTTGAAGCTGTTATTGTGGAAGTTCACTAAGATTTAGTGGCACATTTCTTGATGACATTTAGCTTGACTTCTACCTCCTGGTTTGTCTGAGATGACTGCTTTTTTTGGTCAGAAAATACCAATTTCCCTCCAAAACATGCTGTAACTCAGAAGCAGACGACCTGCTCCTGAATTGCTACCCATGCAAAAAAATGCTTGCCCCAAAGGACCAAAATCCCACAGCACATTTAATTTCCTGCATTAAAAAAAAGCTGTGGTCCTTCATTTGAGATCTGTGTCTCCCATGATGTCTGGGCTGAGGCCTCAGGCGACTGAAGGATGTTGTGTATCCAGCTAAAAGAACCCACCCCAACCCACAACCACCCTTCCCACAGCCACGGCTTTGTGCAAAATGACAGAGAGGGTAAAACGGCGAATGCGAAATCTCCTGAGTGAAAAGGAATTAGTAAAACCCCATATTCATGAAATATTGAGAGCTAATTATATGTGCATCGGAAACCTCTGGGGGAAGGGAGATGGAGGCCTTTCATTAGACGGTAACTGGAACTTTTTCATCATTTGTCTAGCTCAGGAATGTAAGGCTGCTGTCTGGAGAGGGATGTGGGATTTGGCTGCAGGGCTGGGTGTGCAGGTGAAGTGCCATGCTAGCGAGTATTTCTATTGTCCTCTGGCACAGCTCGGAAAAGAGTCTCAGCTGTAGCAGGTCCGTGGGGCTGGGTGCTCCAACACCTCTGTGCTCCCACACGACCTCTTCGCTTAGATGCACCGTGAGGAATCATTCCCAAATAATATTTCCATCTTCCTCTCACACCCCCCAAACGAATCCAAAGTCCCATCCCTCAGCTGAAACCTGGTCACGGTTTCTCCTAGAGGGTGGAAACCCCAGCCCACACCAGACCGTCTCCAGAAAGTTCAGTTTCATTGCTTTTGACTTGCTCTCTGCTTTTGCAACCGAAACGAATGGCTGGTTACTGCCACTGCACCATCGACCAAATTCAAGACCAAGATCAGAACCGGTGAAGACGAGGGCAGGTTTTTGTGGTGGGGCCAGAGAGAGGCTCGCAAAGGCGATCTGCCCGCTGCGTGGCCGGCGGTGCGGGCAGGGGACGTCAAGTGTAAAACTGGGGAAATTTCTCTCTCGAAGTTTTGCAGCGACTTTAGCCACAAGGATGCTCGGGGAAACCCATGCCAGATGTCTGCCTTCTGACCCCGTCTCCCTGCTACCAGACTCCCTGGCCGCACCCGCGGCCCTTCTCCTGCAGCTGAATTTATTTCCCCCTCGTGATCTCCTGGCGATCTCGGCCAGGAGGGACGCGTGTCCCTCCCCATGCAGGGCAGCAGTCTCGCTCTCGGCTAGTGCCAGGACAAGCCGCATCCCGGCAGCGGCTCCTCCACAGGCCGCTGCCCCGGGCCGTGCTCGGCCACCCCCGCGGAGCCCCTGCACCCGCGGAGCTGCTCGCGGTGCTCCCGCGGCGGCGGCGGCGCGCCCCGGCTCTCGGCACATAAATCAGCATTAAACCCATTCCCCCCTCTGATCCCCGGTGCCACCATCTATTACTCCCCCAGTGCGTTTTCTATCACCTTTTGTTAGAATTACACAGCCGGAAACTTAATTTACCCCGAGCTTTAAAGACAAATAAACCCCGCAGGCCGGTGGCCCAGCGATATGCCTGTTTACTCCCGCGATCCGTAGATTATTATGAATTGTTGTGATTTTCAAGCTGCTGCTGGTTTAAATACGTTCTCGGCTACTCTTCCCGGCTGGGAAAAGAAAATTCCACCCACTCTTCCCGAGCAAGGGCCAAGGAGCAGGAGACCATCTCACTTGCGCTGGGCTCTATTTACTTTTGCTATTATTGTTGTTATTATTATTATTGAAATTTGAAGCGAGTGAGATTTTCAATTGCTGAAATAATTGCTTGGGAGAAAGGTTGCTTAATCTGTTCATACATTATTGACTCGGGCTCCAATATTTGGCTTGCTGCTTTTTATCGCAAGAAGATCACGTACGAGAGTCTTTTGCATAACAATTTTTAAAGAGGACACATCCTTATATCAAAAGTGGACGTGACTTGAATTTTGCCGGCGTTTGTCCCTAAAATGACCCAATTCCGGTTACTGCCACTGGGCAGCAGTAACATTGCATCATTTCTCCAGGCAATAGACTTATTTTGCTTTACTCTCTGCCCCTTTCCCTGTCCCCCACCCCCAAGCCAACACATACTTTTAAAGCTGATTATTTTGTCTTGCTGCATTTTAGCACTACACACACTGTTTTCGCTCCCTGGAAACCGATGAGCAGAGAGGAGCAAGCCCACCTCGTAGGAGCCACACGGCTAATTAAAGCCGAAAGTTCCCAGGCAAGGCAGAAATAGTGCCTTCAACGAAATTTTGCTGTGAGCCGCCGCAGAGAGATCTCAGCGCCGGTGTCAGCGCCTCCAACCACCTCCTCGAACATCATTTCCCCGATGAGGATCAAAAGAGCCCCCCTCTCCCCTGCTTTTTCCAATCGAAATGGTGCTGCTTCCGAGCCACACTGGTCAAGTTAGTTCCGGAACAAAGGATGACAAAAACACAAAGGATTCTCTTCCCCCTCCACCTCCCCTTTCTCCCCTTCTCCGCTTCCCCGGTGCCTGCACACCGGCCCGGGGCAGGCTGGGATCCTCTCAGCCGGTGTCGCCTCCCGGGTCTGGGGCCCGTCTCGCAGCCAGCCATGGCCCGGCCGTGGGGGTGTGAAGTGAGGGAAGGGAGTGAAATATTGTGGAAAGGGGCACGGGGCTCGGTTCCCCTCCAAAGCAATGACAGGGAGAGAGAGTCCTGAGCTGCCTGTCGAGCCGAAGGGGAGAATTGGTGACATTCATGTCCCCCGACATTTTTACCTCAGGGTAAAAAACCTAAAGAACACCAGATCTTTGCAAGAGAACCCCAGCCATCCCTGCAGGCAGGCGCTTGGAGACGGGTGTGCACCTGAGAGCCGAGGAGAGGATCCTGTGAGGGACCATTCCTCCACGCCAAGAGTTGGGCAAACTTTCCACGGCGACGGACCCTTTGCTCCCGGGCAGGGGACGGAGGCGAGGTTGGCAGGAGAAGCCCCTGGAGGCGGCCCTCGGGCAGAAGGGGGACCCGGGGAGTAGTGGTGGAGGGAGGTCGTGCCCGTGTGCAGCCTCTGAGCTAACAGCTACAGCCGTTTGCACACGCGTGTGTGCGAGGCAAAATTCCCCCACACGCCCGCTGCACCCGCGTTCAGCTGCACGAATGCACCCGCAAACCCTCTCGGGCAAATGCACGCGGAGAGAGTGCAGAAGGGCTGGGAGACACGGCGGGGCTGCGCGGAGCAGGACGCAGCCAGCCCCTGCCCCTACAGCCATGGCAGGGCAGCGGGTGGGCGGCGTGGGCGCCAGTCTCGCGTGTGCCCCTTTGTCACCCAAATATCCCGAGTTCGGTGAAGGGAAAAGCTTTACTACCGCGAAGAGGCAGCCCTGCACCCACTCGAGCTGGGAAAAGTCTCGGGGGTGTCGTTCCCCACGGTGGGCTCCGGCACGCTGACCGGGCGAGGAGCCCCCCCCTACCCGGGCGAGGACACCCCCTCCGCCCGCCAGAGCCTCGCGGAGCCGCCCCGGCCCCGGCCCCGCCGCCTCCCGGGGGGTCGGGCGGCGAAAGTTTTCCCCACTCTTCCCTGGGCTCCACGGTTCCCGGAGCAGAGAGGGAAGCAGGGCAAGACATAGGTGGGAAGAGCTGGAGGAAATTGAAAACATATTTTAAAATGTAAACGCGTCCGAGCCAGCCCGACTGGGTGTGCCGGTGACGAGGAGCACGGCGGGACCGGGATCGGGACCTGGACAGGGACAGGGACTGGGACCGGGACCGGCCCGGCAGAGCAGAGGTGGGTGCGGACCCCAAACCCTCCGCGGAACTTTCAGCCCCTATTGGTAACGTCTTTAGCGAAGGGACAGGGGTATCTGTCCCGAAGCGGAGTAAAGCAGCGCTCAGAAACATCCACTGTAACTTAAACCAGATTGCCAGGGAGCAGCCGGGGCCGGAGGCAGCCGCCGGAGCTGCTCGCCGGACGAGAGGATGCCGCTGCCCTGCTCGGATCCTCCCCGGCCAGCAAGCGAGGAACATCTCCGGGAGCTGGGACTTTTAAAGACAGCCGATCCAGGTGACTCGTGCTGCTCGCAGCGAGGTAGGGTGGGCTGCAGATGTGGGTGGGAGGCGGGAGGGGGCTTAGGAAGCAAATGGGAAGGGGTTTGCAGCCAGGCCACTGGAAAGCAGCGAGCTCTTGTCTTTTTCTTTTCTTTTCTCTTTTCTTTTCTTTTCTTTCCTTTTCTTTCCTTTTCTTTCCTTTTCTTTCCTTTTCTTTCCTTTTCTTTCCTTTTCTTTCCTTTTCTTTCCTTTTCTTTCCTTTTCTTTCCTTTTCTTTCCTTTTCTTTCCTTTTCTTTCCTTTTCTTTCCTTTTCTTTCCTTTTCTTTCCTTTTCTTTCCTTTTCTTTCCTTTTCTTTCCTTTTCTTTCCTTTTCTTTCCTTTTCTTTCCTTTTCTTTTCTTTTCTTTCCTTTACTTTCCTTTTCTTCCCTTTTTTTTCTTCTCTTCCCTTTTTTTTCCTTTTGTTTCCTTTTCCTTTCCCCCCTCTTGCTTCTTTTCTTCATTTCCTTTCTATTTTTCCCTGTTTTTTACGCACTCTCCTATTTTTTCTACCTTTTCAGGTTTCTTGACCTCTCTCTTCTCTTCTCTTCTCTTCTCTCCTCTCCTCTTCCTCTTCTTTTAACTTTTTTTTCTTTTGTTTCCCTTTCCTTTCCCCCCTCTTCTTTTCTTCATTTCCTTTCTATTTTTCCCTGTTTTTTACGCACTCTCCTATTTTTTCTACCTTTTCAGGTTTCTTGACCTTTCTCTTCTCTTCTCTTCTCTTCCTTTCTTTCTCCTTTTCTTTTCTTTTCTTTTCTTTTCTTTTCTTTTCTTTTCTTTTCTTTTCTTTTCTTTTCTTTTCTTTTCTTTTCTTTTCTTTTCTTTTCTTTTCTTTTCTTTTCTTTTCTTTTCTTTTCTTTTCTTTTCTTTTCTTTTCTTTTCTTTTCTTTTCTTTTCTTTTCTTTTCTTTTCTTTTCTTTTCTTTTCTTTTCTTTTCTTTTCTTTTCTTTTCTTTTCTTTTCTTTTCTTTTCTTTTCTTTTCTTTTCTTTTCTTTTCTTTTCTTTTCTTTTCTTTTCTTTTCTTTTCTTTTCTTTTCTTTTCTTTTCTTTTCTTTTCTTTTCTTTTCTTTTCTTTTCTTTTCTTTTTCCTTTTTTATGTATTTTTTTTGTTTGGTATCTTTCCTTTTCCTGATCAAGTTTTCTTTATTTTCCTTTTCCTCTTCACTTTCCCTTTCTTTCCTCTTTTGTCTTATCATTTTGTTCTTTTCTTTCTTCCTTTTTTTTTTCTTCCTTGTAGGAAAAGAAACAAACCAATAATGTCGCTAAGAATAAGAAAGATAGTTTTCTCTTCTTCCCTCAGAAACTTCCGCGGGGTGCTTTCGTCTCCGTCCCACTTGGGAGGGGGGGACAGACGATGAAGTAAATAAAATTAAATCTTTGCTACAGGTCCCCGTGACTCGAGAGCCGGGCTGCATTGCTGGGGTGGGGGTGGTCCTGGATGGTAATTGATTCATAACTCTACAGCGGAACACCAGGGCACAACACCCCCGCACCCCAGGAACGTCTCGGGGGAGCGGGGCGGCGGCGCTGCCCGCCCGGGCCGGGGTGCGGGGCTGCCGCTCCGGCCGGCCGCGCCGAGGTCTCCCCGCAGCCCGGCCCTTCTCCTCATAAAAAACATCCCTTCCTCTCTCCCCACTCCCTGCGTTGCTACCAGGAGAGATTTTGACTCCGAGAGATATAAATCTGTGCCCCGAAAAAAGTTTCGAGCGGAGCTGCCTCCAATACCTATTTACCAACGAATTACACCGCTATTATTGCTTTCAATGAAGACTGAATCCCCAAGCGATAATTGAATTAGTCTATTGAAGAGACTGTCAGGTACAATGACGTGGTATATCCCGCGCCTTTCCCAGGGTCTATAGGCTTTGGGGACCCGGAATGTATAGTCTGACCTTACAGCTCATAATAATAATGCTGCACTTGTAGCAGAAATCTATTCGTATTCACTTTTAACAAAACCTCTGGTCAGCCAGTCCCTGTAGGAAGGATGAAATCTATTGTATTAGAACAACTCATTTATGTCCTTCAGCAAAGGCCCCAATGAGATCTGATCTAGACGTAGAAATAGGATTACCACAGCGTATATTAACCACGTTTCTATACTTCCTCCTTACTATAAGGGCGCCGAGAAAACAAGAACGCAAAGGATCTTTGATCTAATGTTAACTTTATTTTTATTTTCAAATTTAAAACTTCCTTCCTTTGGCGGCCTTCCTCATAAAGAAGAAAAAGAATAGAAGAGAAGAAAAGAAAAAAAAAAAAACAAAACAAAATAAAAGCAAATACAACGAAATCGGAGAAATTATTTCTCCCGGTTTCCGAAGAGGCGGTGGGCGCCGCGGGCTGGCGTCGTGCGGCGGGAGCAATGCGGCCGCCCTCCGCACAGCCCGACGGCGGGCACCGGGCCGGCTCCCCGGCTCCGCCGCCCCTCCGCTGCTCTCCGCCTCCCGGACTGGATGTTCTCCCGCCCCGTGCCGGGATGGCTGACCCAAGCCGCAGCGCCCAGAGCCGGTGGGGATACCAACCTGCAAGAGACTCAGACGGTACCGCGGGACTTCCGAGGGGCAGGAGAGCGGCAGCACGGCCCCGGCCCCGCAGCACTTTCGGGGGAGCCCTCGGTGCCCCGGCCCCTCTGGACGCGCCGGCGGCTCCGCGGGAGCGGCCCCCCCGCGATGGCAGCGTGCGCGGGGCTCCGCGGGGCCGGGCCCCCCGACGGGCGCCCCGAAACCCAGCGGCACCCACGAGTTACAGAGGGAACTTTTTTCTAAGAGGAGATTTTTTTTACGCTTCCGTCCTTAAGCCACCGTGTGTAGACATATTACCCCGATTACTGTAACTACCTGCTAGCCGGGGAGTAATATTTATCTATTTAGATAGGAAGGGTCGCGATGGAAAAAATATCCAGCCTGGAAATATACATCGTCTTTTCCTTTAACCCCTCCTCATTCATCCAGCCGATCCCCCACCCCCTCCGTACACAAACCTACTCAATTTATAGAGAAGCCTTTACAATCCAGAACAGTTTCTAGAAGAAGGGAGGACTCCAGATGAAATAATCCCCCTCCCTACACACACACGTACACACACACACACGTACACACACACACACACACACACGCACATAGACACACTTCCCCCCGCGCGTGCTCAGGAAGGCAAATTAAATAGTTAAAGGCTTCGATTTCTCTCTCTCTCCCTTTTGTTACCCAATTTTGGAACATTTAAGGATGGGTGTGTGTATTGTATTCAATAATAAAAGCTATAGGGCCGCCAGGACATTTATCATCCTATTACTGTAACAAATCCGGGCTCCCAATACATGAAAGGTAAAATGAATTACCGACGTTAAGCCGTCAATAAAGTCATTTCTGTAAATGGTGTCTCCGAAGGACTGCAGCATTATTCAACTAGCTTTATCAGCAGCTGGGAAATTACGTGAAGAAGCTCGCAGCGTGTAATATGGCCCTGCTTACTTTGATTAAGCGTCTTGCCAGGGAATAGTGACAGTGCTTTTGACCAGGTTTTATTCGCCGTCCTGTGATGAACGCCAAGCTGATCAGGCGGAATGAAGAGTAATTAAAACCTATAAATTATCTTTTGCAGCCCTTCTCAAGGCGTCTCTTGCAGGAGAGATAAGGCAGCGAGCCCCCATTTACAGCTCTGAAAGGGACCGCGGCTCACAAAGGCTACGTGGCTAAATGGGATATTGATAGTGTCCTAATTAGAATTTAATTAAGTACCCACGCTCGCTTTTGGGATAAAGATTTCAATTTTGCTAACTTAAATATAAATAAACCCAATTTCGGTGCGAGTAAATGATATGATATTGTGAATGCAGGGGGGGTTTAACATTCATTTAATTGCGGATGAAGCTCTTGATTCCAGGGCTGATTGTGTTCTGCCAGCTATTATTTTAGGGGATTATTGTGTGGCTGGAGGTAACAATTCGGTAATGTTTCTCCGGTACAGAAAATAAACGAATGTGCCTCGGAGGTGCAGGCACACACACGCCTCCCGGGCACCCGGGGAGCAGCTGACGGACACCCGGAGATGTCTCCTTCGATTCCCGGTGCCGGTCGCCTCCTGAAAGCGGAGCCACGGGCCGGGTCGCTTCCCCGGGGCTGCTCCCGGGGAAGGAAGAGCAGTCAGCCGGTGCAGCACGGCGGGGCGAGGCGGGGGAGCCTCGCCGCTGCCGGCACCGCAGCTCAGCCCGCAAGGAACCGCCGAGATACAGGCACACACAGATAGAGCTATAGGTGTATTTTGCACATATAGGATACATAGGCGGCGGCACGTGACGCGGCCCGGGCCCGCGGAGAGGCGCGGAGCGTTGCGCGGGGCCCCGCGGCCTCCCCGGACCCACCGCCACCCCGCCGCCGTTTTGGGGAGGGGGCAAATGGCGGGGAGGAGGGGGTTCGGTCGCGTCAGAATGAGAAAATGCGCGGAATTGCCCTTCCTGCAGCCTCGGGACACGGCCGCGGGCAGGAGAGCGGCTCCAGCCGGAGCAGGTGCCTGAGGCCGGCCGGGAAGCGCCGCTGCTCCGGGCACCAAACCCTTCCGGACCTCCTCCGCTGTGTAAAAAAATGTGGGGTGTCGTGGAACCCCGACCTCCAATGCTCCTTGGTGTGAGCACCAACACTGCCCTTACCCGCAGGGACTCGCCCCTCCGCGGCCGGGAGCGCCTGGGGCCGAGGCAGCAGACACCGGCCGCGGCAGAGCCGCTCTCCCTATGGCGCTTGGCTGCGGCCCCAGCAGCCCAGCAAAACCAGAACTGGGACCAGGGTATTTTTATTTATTTTCTGTAAATTAATTTTTAGACAGCTGCATCAATCCTGAAAAAGTGGCTTTGCATTAATCCTGAAAAAGTGGCTTTTTCTTCCGATCTCTTAAAATCCTTACATTTTCCGTCTGCCTCAACACACGTCCCGAAGTGTTCGTTCCCTGCCGGGCAGAAAAAACCAAAACAAAACCAAACAAGAATACCAGGGAAAAAAAAAAGCAACAAACCGAAACCAACCAAACAAACAAGCAAACATCAAAAAGCAGACGAGGAAACATGATACGAGTTCAGCTGTGAGCTGGAGCTGATCTGCTTCATATTCCGAAAAAAACCCAAAGCCAGTAAAGGAGCAAACCAGAGAGAGGCTTCGGCCGTAAGACCAGCTCGTCTTGGCAGTGCCTTCTGCCTTTATTGCTATTTATTGTTATTATTCTTATTACTGTAATTTTTTATTCCTCAAAACCAAAAAGGTTCGATTCCGGGGAGCCTCCACCCGGCTCGCCATCTCCCCGCGCTGCCCAACGCCGCCGCGGGAGAACAGAAAACAAAAAGGAAAAAAGCACACAGATTTGGGGGAGGGGGTGTTTATTATTGCTGGGGCAACAGGAAAGCGGCCGATGACCAAATCCCCGCCACCCGTGGAGGACACGGCGTGGCTGGAAGTTGTTGTTTATGGGGCTAGTAGGGGGTCGGGGAGGGGGGTGGTCCCGGTTC
>VWPU01007678.1:0-34231 GCA_013398955.1 Callaeas wilsoni | reverse complement strand
CACTGCAACCCAGGACAACATGCATCAACATTAATAAAGGCAGCTTGCTAAAACATACAAGGAAACGATAATGTATAGGTGAACAAGGGCATGAACTGACTTGGTTGGTTTTAATCTCTTCGCTTCTAACAACATACCCTTTCATGAGTTAGCAATACCATTATTTTGTAGAAGCTGATTTTGGAGAATTTAATCTGTCACCTTCTAAGGATAGGCTGTGTAGGTGTTTTGGGTATATGTAGGCCTGCCTTGTTATTGCAGTTAGAAGGAAGGAGGGCCTGCAAAAACTGAATCTAACAGTATATGAGTATAGGACTGTGAGTTTTCATCAAAATATAGCTACCTAAATGGGTGCACTTGTAGAAGATTTCTTAGAGCAGAATGGACACGGTCTGTATCTGAACATACTGAACAAACCAGACTTAGCAGGGCCCGCTTGCTCTGAGTGCTGTGAGATTAGTATGACTTAGTGCTGAGAGTGTCCTTGAGGTGTCCATGAGAAAAAAGGGAGGTTTAACGGGATGCGATAACCGCAAGCTGGGAGGAGAGAGGACACTTGTTTGCCGTATGTTATCCAATTAGAAGACAGTAGGCGAGCGTGATTTTACCTAAGTATCCAATCATAGAGTTAGTTACAGTGTGTGGACAATGGATGACTAGCTAGAAATGCTACATAATCCTGCTTGATTTGAACAACAAATGAGAATGCTACCTAACCGTATCGGTGTTTGTCATTACTCGGCTCCCATTCTCAGTGGAAGACCCTGCTCCGTGCACTCATCAGATGACACGTGAAAAGGGGCGATTTCCTTGACTTGTAGCATTTGACAGGTCTGCTGGCACTCCAGGAAAGCCAAGACCCTTGTGCCCAACCAGTCTGTCAGCGTTACATTAGCAAGACCCTTCACTGAACAGTCCCGCCAGTAACTGTAACTTCACTGAACAGTCCCGCTGGATTGGAGTTCGCTCCGACTGACTTTCTCAGGGACACACACCAACAGCATAAAGGAGACCCTGCAGTGGGTCTTCTGCTTTATCCTGGTACATTCCCCACTGCCAGAAACTGCCAGCACCCATGAAGGACTCACACTAACATGTCACAGAATAACACTCTTTATTAGTAGAAAACTGTGACAGGTTAAGGTTCAGGGATTGTCAGTGATAGTATCTGACTGCAAAAACTTAATCGAAGCAATGCACAGACAAGCTCTAATCCCCAGTAAAACTATTCAGCATGCACAGAGTATGGTTCTCACCCGGTAGTGGTCCTTATGGGGGAGACCACAGGTTCAGGCTGTCAGCTGATCCCAGTAGCTACAGTGGAGTTTTCCCTGACTTTCTTCCATTCTTAATTTACTTTTATACTAATTTGTGTTTAGGTGGGGCTTAAGTGACTCTAGTCATACTAATGGTGTAAAATTCTTTTTAATTAAAAGAAATTAAATTCTGTAAAATAAAGAATCTGTCACTGATTGATGTAAAATTCTCTTGCTTTGCTCTTAGAGCTCAAGTCAATAAAATATAGAGCATATGCTCAGTGAGGGGGGTTGTACCTTGGGGCAGGTAACTTTGGGATGGAGGTGTTCGTTAATATTGCAATTAGGTTATAACGAACCAGTTTCATCTGAGGAGAGTGATTTTGCCACTGTTGTTGGCTCAGCAGCAAGACATCTTCCCCCATCCCCCTTACATGACAAGTGCTATGCAGTTTATCAGCTGCAAAGTCTCATGGAGTTCCCCTCTCCGCAAGGATGTAAACAGTCTGTTCCACACTCCGTTCCATCTCCCTTAGCAGGTGCTAAAAGTTGCAGATTGCGGGTGTGGGGAATCATCATGGAATAGGTTTTGAGCATGCCAATCGCATTCCATCCAGGAAGTAGCAACTGCGTTTCAGCCTATAATTCCCATACCGTTATAACTTCTGTTAGCATGTGAATATGACTACTCTGTTTCCTCTAATTTTACTCCCAGCCATCTTTTCACATCAGAGTTTAACAAAACCTAAATTATCACTTTCTCTCTAGCATTACGATTCAATTACCCTCTCAAATCTGAAGTAATTTTTGAGGCTCCATCTTTTGTTGTATGTTCAGTGTTTTCTTAATAGAATATATTTGGTATCTGTAACAGATTACTTGTGGTTAGAGTCAATAGTTCACAATTCTCCTTGGTGATGTATGCAGATTATTTGACAAGTGCAAGAGAAGCCTGCACCACTGCAACCCTAGTGTTTAGAGGTTATTGGAGCACACAGATGTGTTTTGACAATTCAGCTTTTCTCATGTTCTTTTTAGCTATTAGCAGTTTTATTAGACAAAGAAGTTGCATAAGTTTAATTTTATTACCCTTAGAGATGAAACGTATAATATATATAGTATAATCTACTTTTACACGTATTTGCTCAACATTTATAATTAACAGAAATAGGAGTGTGGAGCTTATATTAATAAAAGCTGATAATTCTAATTTATGAAAATGTTTATATTTATAATGTATTTATCATATAGACTATGTTTCAGCACAGCACTATACATTGCATACTAAATTTATTAATTTAAAAATGGTTATACTAAACACCCAAAAAATTATAGTAGGTGAAATAGCAAAAAGAAAAAAACAAAACACATGAATTATGTCTGTTAAAGTGAAGGAGGTTTCTTTTGACTTCTGTTGTCTTTAGATTTAGGTTCTGCAAATCAGAGTCCTTGAGCTATGCCGAGTCTGTAAGGTGAACTAAATGACAAATATTTTTTCAGGTAGTTGCTGTAAAACTATCACAGAATTCTTGTTCAGTAGAACAGCACTTATGAGGAGAATTATGATCCCATGGTATCTTAATTTTTATCTGGATTAAAATACCTCAGAATCTTCTACATATTAGTAACTGAAAAGATGACAGTATCTCTTCATATTAAAAAAACCCCCACACTTTGATTTGTAGGTACTGAACTGACCTGCCAACTCTACAGGAAACATCAGCATTGAAAGTATAATCTATCTTTTACCCTAAGTATAAGTATCGATCTCTATATTTGGGAACCTATATGTGAAAATTTTGACATGATTTTGAAAATATGCCGAAATGCCTAAGGGCCTGGACTGGGTCCTTCAAAATCGTTATTAAACTGCATGTTTGTTTGCAAAATTAAATTATATATATATACATATGTATATAGTCTGAGTATTTCTAATGTATTTGATTCAATACTGCAATTTAAAAATCAGTTCCTATTATTGGTGCCCTTGTTTTAGCCATTATAATTTGTGTTTTATTTACATAGCAATATTTGGTAGTTTTTGCCTGAAGTAAGCTGAATGCAGAAAATCTGACAATTCATTGTGCTAGTTTTAAAATTATCCTTGGGCAAATCTTAATAATTCTACAACTATTTAGAGTTTCTTTGGGTTTTGATTTGTGGGTACTTTGATAATTATTATTGAACAAAGGAGTGTCTGGTAGTTAGCAAAATGCATAATAACAGATTTGCTCTTTTAGTTGCTGAGTAGTATAAGTGTTGCAATTTTCCTTCACCAATCTTGAGATCAAACCCTTTTATAGATAATGGATGTGTTGAGTTAAATTACATGGATCTGCCTAAGGCAGTTTCTTCTTGTATAAAGCAGTGAAGTGTGTATTCTAAAAATTCTTATGTCTGTTGTAGTTCGTTCCTTGATAAAAAATTGTGATTTCTTTTTTTTTTACTTCTATAAATAATTCTATCAATGTCTTATGTACTACTGATAGTTTCAATAAAGCGTACCGGCGAAGTACAATATCACAGCTCAGTGTTAACCATGTCATAGTCAGCAATGAGGTATATTTCCAAATATAAATAAGAATTATAACCTTTTTTTGCATTGCATATTATTTCTTCCCTCTTCTCCTAAAAAGTTCTGATGAAAGTTCTGAAAGGTGACTGTCCACATCTTCAAGGCATGACTCCCCAAGAACTTTAGAAAAATAAAAACGGACTATTAATGTTATTTATGTTGTACAATTAGATAGTGTAAAGTGATTTAGCTCTGTTAAAGCTGTTGGAACCAAAAAATAAATCTTGGTTAAGAACCATAGTATTAAAGCTCTTACCTTGCTTCTGCTTAGTTGAAAAATCACTTCTCTTTGCTGCTTTTCTTCGTCTCTAATTTCTAAAATAATTTGACGTAAGACATCTAAGTAATATTTTCTTTTTTGCTAGCATTGCCAAAGAAAAACCCCTTTTAATATTAAATATGCAGTTAAAGGTATAAAAAGTCAAATAAAGACCTTGTGACACATTATGCATAAATGTAGAGCATAGCGTGAGCAGGGAGAGTGAAATATTTCTCTGTGGGATAAGGACATTAAAGTGACAGAAATAGTGAAGAAACTCATCCCTCCCTGCTTCCCCTTTTATTTTTATAGTAAAAATGAAACTATTATGAGGGCAGGGCAAAACAGCCTGTCTTACTTTTTTCACGAACTTCAACAGCAAGGAGTGCACTCTGCAAATGCCTTATCTGGCCTCTCCACGTGTCTGATTTAGATGAAACCATAACACATTGTTCTGGAGCACCATGACCAGTGCTGTATGAAGTCAGGACTATTACGATTGCCATGAACCCATGCCAGCAGTATTAGCATTATACTTCCTGGATGGTAGAGTTCATTTCTTCTTCCTTTCTTAATCACATTCCTCCATACCCCTCTGTAGGTGGGACTGACCGGCCTGAGTTCTTACTGGTTTAGCAGTTGGAAACAAGCAATCACTCCCCGTGATTACACTGAAATGAATTCTTCATGTGGGACCTAAACCTCCAAGGCATTATAGATGAAAAATAATAGATAGACTTCCTATTTTCTAAGTGACAATATTTATTATGAGAAAGGGTAGAGTTTAGTAACAAAAGAGGCCAGAGACTGGAGTAAAAATGAAAGAAGAATCTGTCAGACTAATATCCAAGGTAAGCACACGTCAATAGGTGGACTCTTACTCAAATCTAAAAAAAAGCCACAAAATCCCCACTTTTAAAATTTCATTTCCTACTGAAGAAAGATTTTTGCATTGAAACTCACTATCCATCATGCAGCCTCTCTCTTTGAACTCTCAAGCTTCTTTCAAATAAATTTGTCTGAATGCAAGGAGTTACAGATTCACAAAATTTTATGCAAATTTATGGAAGATGGTGATGATTAAGTTGTACTGATAACAGATTTCTATCTGAGACACGAGTAATAGAGTTATTCACAAATATCCAATTTTCAGCTAAGTTCTGACCGCACTCAGGTGCCTGACTAGACCAGCGGCAGCTGAATTCAATATAAACCTCTGATCAATGGCTGATCCTTGGAAGGGAAACATGCATCCCACACACCTGAGTCCAATATTCAAAGGAGATTTCAACTAGTTGAAATTATTTCAGTATGTTTATGTTGAAATATTTAAGTACGTCTAAATGCTCTTCTGCCATTAAACATTTGGAAAAAGCTAAAATGGAGAGGAGAGGAGAGGAGAGGAGAGGAGAGGAGAGGAGAGGAGAGGAGAGGAGAGGAGAGGAGAGGAGAGGAGAGGAGAGGAGAGGAGAGGAGAGGAGAGGAGAGGAGAGGAGAGGAGAGGAGAGGAATCTACAACAGTCATCTAATTCTACTGCCTGACTTCAAGGCTGACCTAAAGTTACAGCATGACATTAAAGACACTCTCCAAATGCCTCTTAAACACTAACAGGCATGAAGCATTGTCCACCTCTAACAAGATCTTGCAAGGTTTCCTTACCCTCTGAGTAAAGAAATGCTTCCTCACATCAAGTCCAAACTTCATCTGATGGATGCAGCTTTTACCCATTCCCACATGTCCTGGCATTGGGTACCAGGGAGAAGAGCTCAGCACCTTCCTCTCCATTTTCTCAGGAAGTGTTGGGAGCTGTGAGGCTGTCCCTCAGCCTCCTCCTGTCCAAACCAGACAAGTCCAGAGTCCTCAGCCACTCCTCAGAGAACATGCCTGCTGGTTCCTTCTCCAGCTTTGCTGCTCTCCTCGGGACGTTACCATCTTTTTAAATGGTGAGGCCAAGAACCACATTGAGCCCTGGGAAACACCACTGGGAACCAGATGTAGCCTCATTCTTTACAACTCACTGAGCCCTGCCCTTCAGCCAGTTCTTCACCCAGTGCACCTTCTACTTGCTCATCTCACAGTTGGACAACTTGTCCAGAGGATGCTGGGGGATAATATGAAAATCCAGAAAAACTGCATCCACTGTCTTCTCTTCATCCACTAGGCAGGTGATCTAATCATAGAAGGATATCAAATTACTGAATATATAAAACAAATAAATATGTATTATTACTTATTATTACGTTATTGTATTATTATATACTATATGGTTACTGAGAATAATTTAAATATTTATATTTAAATAATATTTTTTTCCTGGAACATACACATTTAGGCAATCATTAACCTCTTTCTTTAGTGACTTATATAAGGGTGATCTATATAGTACCTTGTGGCAGTAAACCAACATGGTCCAAATGAACTAGCCATGGCAACACAGAACGGACCTGTCAGTGCTGGTATACCTGGCTACAAAGGAATGCAGAGCTCATTTCACAGCTACCTACTAGCACAATGCCTGTTGTAAAGCAAAATGGACAGATTCAAAGTAACAAAGCTGATGTCTCAGAAATGGACAAAGTACCAGCACTTTACTCTGACCTCCAAAGCCTCTGACTACCACAGAGTAGCTGGCATTATCTGTCCTCTGTAAACTTGACAGTAACAGGTGCATTTGGGCTGCTCATACACGTGCAGGTCAATCACAAAAGCTCTACCAAAGAAATAACAAATGGATTATACAGGCAGCCAGTCTTGGTCTCCCTGAGATTAGAGTCAGTGAGTTTGGCCTCATTATGGAGCTTTAGCCTCTGGGTGATAATTGCTTGCTCAGAGGACTTTTTTTGCTTGCTTACTTTATCCGTGGCCATGCTGCAGGGACAGCTGTCTAATACAGAATTAAAGTGAAACTAGTTGCTGCTGAGCTGATTTGGCCCTCCTGTGAAACTTTCTCCTCCAGGAGATGCATACTGGGAAGGAACTGCTTGCTTTGTTCTGCTCCAAGTAGATATCTTTTAGGTAATTCCCACTTTGAAACTCTCTTTTCAGGCACAGTAAGAATGGTAAACTGTCCCAATAGGCTGGTTGTTTAGATCTTCAGTTACAAAACTTCTCCTTCAATCCTATGTCCCACTGTGCTTATGCCTGGATTTACGGCATTTACCTTGTTTTGGGAGGAGCTCTTCCACTCACAAAAGGACCAGAGAACTGCCTGCTCAGAATAAGAACACCATAAGACTGATTGTTGAAAGGGAAACATATTTTTCCAGCAGACATTACTTGAAGGGCAGACAGAAGGTAACAATTGTTAACTAGAGAATGTATTCAAGATTAGAATTGAAGCCATGTCAATAGTTGATTTTGAAGTTTAATAGCTGAATCCAAACTGTTTCCCAAGTTCATGTCCATTCTCTCACTAATTCAGAAAGATAATTTTAATGTAAGTCTTTCATCTTCCAGAATAACACTTTAGTCTTCTCATGGGCTATACAGTATTCATAAGTATTATTTTCTCTCCCATTTCTGCTCTTCCATTCTGCAGAAAACAGATAAATATTCATTTAGAGAGAACATGGAGCTAGCTGTTTGTGAGGAATCTGCTTGGAAGCAAGATATACAAGTCCAAAATCCTGCTCTAAACCAGAACTCAATCTTGGACCACAAGCTCCTGAGGCTTTAGGGCCTCGGCATTTCATTTGCTTTCAGCATTTCACTTGAGGAGCACTAGACTCCTATAGTTTACTGCTAAGACCCCCTAGGAGGATAAATGTGAAAACAAACCTATTGCTGGTATACTTCAGTTCACTATACGGGGTTTGCTTCTCAGCTGGATAGGGCTGTAAGGCTGGGAAGATTATGAAAGTAAAAGTAATTTTTAGATGGAAATTTTAAATGAGTATTTCTAGGTATCTACTCTCTACACTCTGGATCAAGCATAGGGATTTTGAATTAGAAAGCACAGAAGTATACCAAGGATGCTGAAGACTCAACTTCAGTTTGGCCACTTGGAGAAGAATGAGGCCTTTAAAAGTTCAAATGCTTTCTATGTAATTCTTCTTCATACCCATTGAAAGGTGCTATGCAAAGAGCTGAGGAATGCAAATTAGGTGGAAAGCAGATCAACAGAAAGTAGTTGAATTCAAATCTGCATTAAATATTTTCTGCTGAACCTGTAGATAGGGATATTTTATTTGTGTAGATTAAAAAAACAATTCATGAGAGTAGATAATCCACCTCATAAGGTGTCACCTGATAAGTTTTGAAGTTAATAATGTATGTCATTATAAATAATTTAAACACAGGATAGAAAATAAAAATAAACCTACTGCCATGAATAAGTGATCTGTAATTCCTCAAGTTTGTGGAAGGTAGTTTCTTGTTCCAAACACTCAGTGAGACAACAAGAAAAGATGCCCTCTTAGACTAATTCTTTTATGAGTAGAGAAGGACTCATGGGAGATGTAATTGTAGGTGACTCTCTTAGTCACAATCATCCCGATATGGTTGAATTTAGAGCTTTTGGTGTGATAAGAAAACAGGTCAGCAGATTTGCTCTCTTGGATTTCAAGAGAGCAAACTCGAAGCTGGTCAGAGAGCTAATTAGCAGTGTCCCCTGGGAATCTGCTTTTGCAGACTAAGGTGTCTATGTGTGATGGTCAGTTTTGAAGAATTACCTCTTAACAGCATAGGATCAGGCAATCCTCTTGTGTCCTAAGTAAAGAAAGTGTGTCAGAAGACCAGCTTGGCTGAACAGGGATCTCCTCTTGGAAGTCAGGAGGAAATATGAATTGTATGATCTTTGTAAGTGAGGTCAGGCTTTGCAGAAAGTTCACAGGTGGTCGATGCCCTGTGTCTGTCAATGTTTAAGAGGAATTTGGACAATGCCCTTAACATTTGGTCATCCTTGAAGTCAGGCACTTAGCCTAGATGATTTTTGTAGGCCCTTTCCAGGTGAACTATTCCTTCCTTCACATCCCTTCCTTTCTCCTTCCTCTATCTCATTTCCCTACCAGTATGTGCTGAGGTGATCTCTGATGACATTTCCTCCCAGGCCTGCACTACCAGAAGGGGTTGAATAGCCATAACCATGCCCCAGCCTAGGCACTGGCTCTGTCACCTCATGTGATAAAGGTATGTACCTTCTGATGAGGGTGAGAGCTGTGGATCATCTTGAGATCGTTTGACGATCTGAGCAAATTTACAAACAGCAGGTGTGGAGTGTAGTTTTTGAATGTCTTTGCTCATCCAGTTTTCTAGGTTTCCTCAGGATGGCAAAACCCCACACCTCAAGGAGGACATGCTCCTGAACTAAAAGTTTAAAAAGTTTTTGGAGGTGAGCAGTACCTCTTCATTACCGATGGAATTTTTTTTCTCCTCTCATACTCATTTTTGGAAATGTGTGAGTTGTTTCCCATGGAAAAACATACTAAACCACAAGAGCCAGAACAGCAGCACTGTCTCAGAGGAAAGGTCCATCTGGCCCAGTACTCTGCTTCCAAAGTGGACAATCACCAATCCCTTAAACTGAGAATAAGAGTAGTGCAAGTCCACTTCTGTCAAGGTTCTGAGGGTGGGGGTCTCCCTCCCTTGGGACCCTCATTTCCCATCTCCTGCCAAGGGCCCAGGGAATGTGTCCCAGCTCCGCCTGTGATCTTCAGTCCCTGCCTGAGCCCTGCTGTAGATCTGCCCAGCTCTGCCCCTCAGTCCAGGGTGGGCCTGGGACCTGCACTGCAGAGAGCGGCTCTCCGCGGTAGAGCTGCAGACCTGGGTCATAGCTTGTCGTGCAGAACTCTGAGAATAACGTAACTGTCCCGTTCTGTTTCATTATATGTCCTGCACTCACTATGAGCCAAATAACAATGAGCCTGTTTCTTTCTTGAAGTTCCAGGGGGTTTTCAGCTCCAAAAAAACACTTTAAAGGACACAGAGAGGTTACAAAGTGGAAGTGGAATTTTATATTAATTTTCCGGATTTGTTTCAGAGGTCCACATCCAAGGGGAGGAAGCTTTGTAGACTCCTAGGGTAAGCCCCCAGGGTGAGTTCTTGGACCTGAAATGTTGACCATTTTCACACCTATGATATTTGGCTCCACACGCAAAGTACAGCCAGGCAAAGAATAATTCTTCCAAATGGGGAAAATGCCCCGTTGCTGCTCTCATTGTCACATCCCCTTGTCCCACTGAAACCATGATGTTCAAATCCTCTATTAAACACACCCATTGGCCATGTTTATACAGGATACTAAACATGCTTTAGCCATGGTTTAAAACTTTCACAGTTTATGACTTAAATCTTTCTGAGAGATATTTGCGTACCTTGATTAGTGGGAAGAAGTTAAAATGTTATCTAAAACCTAGGAACATCTTTTTTTCCTTAGGATTTAGTATTTTTAGTCCTGAAAGAGTAAAGAAGGTACTATTCCTGCCATTTTGTAAGTTAGCACCAAAATTCATCTGTATGTTCAGACTACATAAATAAGGGCATTTGCACCCTATATATTCACTGTTTGATGTCTGGAGCTTTGCAGAGATGTAGGAAGCATGCAGGATTTCCTCACCATTCCTTACAATGCACCAAGAGAAATTTGCTACTAAACCACTTACAGTGAGGTCTTCCTGGAAAGAAGTACAGAATTGTTGTGTCTTCTTGACCAGCCTTTTCCTTGCACTTTGATATCCTTGATATCTTTGAAAGATTCCATTCCATTCCATTCCATTCCATTCATCTAGAATTACAGTACTCCAAAATTATGTATTGTATTTATGGTGCAATTACTTTCCTTTAATCTGCCCTGCAGTTTTCTAATGTATTTTGCACACAATGTAATGTCACTCTTAAAACAGCAATTATTGTGTGTCACTAATTAGGCCCATTTAGCTATTGTAAGAGTCATACTAGAAATGTGTCATTTTCCTCCCCAGCTCTCTCTGAAATGTTTCTGCATGTCTTTGCTTTAAGAGAATATTTACTTTCATATGCTATCCCTTCAAACATGTGCCAATTTGTGGTTGTTAACTTTCTTCTCTAACTTTTGGTAAGTATCAAAGTGCATCTTTTTATGTGTCCAGAATATACGATGAATTATTTACATTTTCATTGCAAACTTTTTTCATTATACTTATCTAAACAATCCATATGAAAATTCTGCACATGAATCTTGTTAGGATTTTTTTCATTAAATCCATGTCAATTATTCCCTAATAACAGTTATCAAGTAAACAATTGCTTGCTGTATCTTCTAAGTGAGATTTAGAAAGCTGCAGTCCTGATTCTGCAAAAGGTGAGCATACAGGCTCATCTTAACATTTAGATATGCATAGAATTCTACTGAACGGGTTCCTTAAAGAGAAAGAATATGTTGTTTTTTACATATATATGGAATTTAGAGTAATTAAAGGAACACATTGAGCCCTCTGTTCTCATGCTGACATTGTTCCCATGAAGTACAGTTGCAAGAACATGGTACCTGGCTAAGGAATATGACCATCATTGTTTCGCTGTTCCATTCCAAGTTACACTAAATAGTTTTTGGTATTTGGCCCTTGGAAAATTGTATTAGGTATAGAAGGCTTTGCAGGAGCTGTTCACTGCACAAATATATCTTAACCAGACAAGACCTGGACTTGTTCCAAATGCCTTTGTTCCACTCACGGGTAAGGAAAGAAACAAGCTTTCTAAGTTTTCTTCTCCTCTCCTGCAGACATAAATGAGCTTTCAAATACTGGCAGGGAGTTTTTCTGTGGGCTCTGGTTGTGGACCCACCTCATCTGAAGGAAAGATAAACTTGTGGTGTAAGAGTTGTGCTAGGAATTCACCTCCACAACTCCAAAACCAAAACTAGAGCAGGATTTTTATCGGCAATTCTTGATGAACTTGGGGTACATGGGAGGAAATTACAAACAATTTCCCGTCACTTTTCAGGATTTGACCGACGTGTCATCATCATGATTTTTTTTTATATTAGTGACATTATTTTCCTTCTCTGTTTTATTTTAATAATTAATCATTTCTTTCATAACCAGATAAAAAGCTTTTTGTGGTTGACTAGCATCTCCTTTGAATGTATTGCATCAATGCAGCATTTTCTAATTAATATTTTGTTCAGTGCTCCTCATTATAACATTTTGTTGTGCTTAACAAAAAAGACAATAAATTTTCCATCAGGAGAAATCTTTTGGTAAGTGCCAAAGCCATTTGTTTGCCCACATCTGGGATGTGTTAGAGTTTAGCCTTCGGAGGCGCCATGCCAGCAGTTTCATATGGAGACCTGGAATAGTTCATGTATATTATGCGCTGAGCATGCCACATACACATGGAAATCAATAGCTCATCCCCCCTCCAAAAAAAAAAAAAATCTTAATTGCTCCTTTTCCAGATGAATTCAAAAAGCAAGAAAGCAAAATACTGAGAATTTCCACTGTACACGAGTGCCTGAAATCACCTTGTAGTTGGGGCTATAGTACAAGAAGGTATTGGCAAGCTCAAATATTTTATGCAATGATAAACAAACAGGAAGGGAAGACTGTGTGTCCCAGTATGACCATCATGGTCATGTTTAGAACCCCGAGAGCTGTGTATTTTTGTTCTGTTTGATAAATTGTTCTCCGTTTGACATAAAAGTGCCTTTGTTTCTTTTCTCTCCTCCTTTTATTCCACTTGGAATCAAAGCAATAAATTTATTTTATTTTATATTGAATATTATGCTGTTTTGTGATTGCATCCAATGTAAAACTCGGTGCTTTGGCTTCAACATCATTTCAGCAAATAGCTATTTTTTATCTTACTATGAATGCAATTCTTTAGAAAAGCCATCTGGCGCACCCTAGGCATGATGTGCCAAACTTGGAGCGTGACAGAGTTGTGTTTGAAAGATAAATGAGTAAGCGGGCGTGGTCCTCTTGGAATTTCATCATCTGCAACTCCTGCTTAATATCCTCTTTCCCAATTATTTTTATATCGCTATAGCTGAGGAAAAAAAAAAAAGTAATTATTTAGATTCATAGAATCACTGAACGGCCTGGGTTGGAAGGGACCTTAAAGATCTTTTAGTACAACCCTCCTGCCATGGGCAGGGACATCTTCCACTAAACCAGGTTTACTCAGAGCCCCATCCAACCTGACCTTGAACACTTCCAGGGATGGGGTATCCACGGCTTCTCTGAGAATATTTACAGTTGTGCTTTAAGAAAACCAAACCTCAAACCCTCTTGTTGGTTTGATAATCAGTAGCATTGGGACTCTTGACTGTCCTCTGTGCATTTGTAAGCCTCCAGCTTAAAAAAGAGAGAGATCTCTTTCCTTAAAGTATCTGTCCTGTAAACGCAAAGATTTTCTTTTTATCAATTTTTAGGAGTTCAAGAACATTGCACATTCTGTGGTCCCAAGCATAGTTTACTTTTGTGACTATTCCATCAGTGCATTATTCTCTTTACAAACCATTGTATTTGAATGGAATAATTGCCTTGTGGTTAAGGTAAATCACGGATCCCTTAAATTCTTGTCTACTGAGTGATTTTTCATGCATATAATTTCTCAAAAGACATTAATTGATCACATAGCTATAATTTATTTATCGTGAATAAGGATTTTTTCTTGGAATCCACAGCATCTGAACGTCTGTGCTCCTGGTGGGTGGCATTAGAGTGAAGATGGTAAGGAACTGAATTGAAGAGAGTGAAAAAAAGTGGAAATAACCTATGTTGATCATCAGAGTTCTGCTTGTGGTCTGCTGCTGCTTTTCTCTTCTTTTAAAAGTAGCACCTGTGTATCTCCTGAGAAGAAAATGAATTGGTGTGCTATTTGTTTCATTCTTTTGAAATAATGTGACAAGCATTAGTCTTCACAGCAAGACTGATATTCAGTACTTGCTATTTCCAAAAGAGCCCATAATCATCATTCCTGAGGTGCAGCTAATGTAGCAAATTTGTAAATGATAGAAACAACGGAAAGAGTATGGTCCCTCTTTTTAAGGTGTCATTTTTACTCCTACAGATTGGAGAGGAACACACTTAGTAATTTTTGAAAACTAACTGGTCTTCTTATTTTGATAGCATATTTTTTAACCAGCTCACATTAAGAAGATTTGATCTGAATGATTTTGTCTTTTAAAAACCCGATGATGTCAAGAACAACAGCTGAGAATAGGGAATATTCAGGTCCGAGCTGTCCATGGCATAAAACTGCCTGACTACAGTACTTCATGTCACCAAGTAAATCAGTAAGTTTATGTATTTTTTGAATACTGTTTTCATCATATGCTAAACCAGAAGGCAACAGAAGTGCAGGAGAAGAAACTGAAACGCAACAAGAAATGAGAAAATGCTCATTAATTTTTTTTTTTAGAAAGGTTATTTATTACCTTACCTTTAACTTCAAAGAGACAAAAGGAAGAATCAAGACTGAGAGTAGCATGCTGTGACAGATTCCGTCACTGTAGGAAACTGGGGAGCTTTCTCCTCCCTCATTCGTTCTTATAACCAAAGTTTAGGTTTCATTATATTATTTCAGCTAAGGGAAATAGAGTAAGAAAAGATGTTTTTCAAGTAGATTCTAAGATTTTAAATTTTGTTTAAATACTTTTTTATATGGGGCTAGTAATTGCCAGTTACTCGGTGATTTACACATCAGAGTGAGGCCATGATCTTTTTGGCTATATAAACAAATGTTGCAACAATGTTAATGCAAACCCAGGATTTCTCTTTTTCTGCAGTTTTAGTGGTAATTTTCTGTTATTTATTTCAGAGAATATAATTTCAGGCAAAACACTCATTCAAAAACACTAACATTGGTTTTCCTGGGAAAAAAGTCCAATGAAACAACAGAAAATTTGCATGAATTTGACTGTAAAAGTGTCAGCCCATGATAGCTGCATTTTTTTTTTTTTTTGTTACCAGTAGTGGTTTGAAACTCTTTAGTTTCAAATGAATGAGATTCCTTGGTTGGGTAAACATTAATACCAATGAGAAGATGTCTTTGGTAGAGATTCTTACATAACTACATTAAAGAATAAAATAAGAGCACAGATTTCTGAGATGGAAGTTTACAGAAATAATTGGAAGGGGACAAAACCCCCCAAACCCAACACCATAAAATCAGCAGAAATGATGAAAAATTAGTTTAGGTATGGAGATTATGGGAGAAAAACTCATCAACGATACCTGAGGACTAAGTCCGTGCATGGACAGAAGTGCATACTCAATAATAAAAATTAAAACCAGCCTAAAACTTGTCATAATTATAATGCTGTGATTTATAAAATGTTACCTACTTTGAAACATTTCTTGTGTTTACTAGATACCCCTAGAATATATTAAAAAAATAAATGATAAATAGTTACGATATTATTCTATCCCCAACTGTAGAATTAACCTCATCACGCTGCTTGGACTGTTGGGTTTTCCGTATCATAGAAACAGGACTTGTGGAAATATTCAGAATACGGAACTTTCTAAAAAGCAAATGCTGCTAACTGGCAGTATTTAACTCATAGAAAGGATTGTTCTATCTGGGCTAATTATAATACTGCTTATTGGAATTGTTCAGTGCTGAGTTCAGTTTCCCAAGGCAGGGTAATAAGAATCCCAAATGATTTTATTGATGAAGAAGCTCAAGTGTGGCAAGTGAAACCATTTGTCTCATCTCAGAGCCAAAGCCAGTAAACCACTAACTTACCCATTGAAAATTTGCAAATTATACTTAAAATCTCTCAGCAATGCTGGGGGGCAGTTTTAAGATTGCTGTGGTAGCAATGAAATTTTTGAATGCCTTTGAAATACTTTTCACAGCCTATAGAAAACTAGGGGCTAGGGGCACAGTTCTGGCTCTTCTCTTTCCTTCATATTGCTACACTGTATTAGCAAGCAATATTTAATCTTAAGAATTTCTTTTGTTGTTTTTAATGGCTGCAGTTCTCTAGAGAGCAGTGTATACAACTATGCATCTATGTAACGACTGTGAGAAGGTATTAGTCCTTTCCATCTTGATTGAAATAGGTAAATTCAGGGATATCTTTTACCAATTTGTGATTAGCAACTTATGATCAGTTATGATCCAAGCTATAGAGAACCTAGGAAGCTCTTCTTTCTGTGTTCTGATTGGCTGTATCTGTATTTGTCATATCTCTCTGTCCTTACAAATCTACTTGTTCAACTGTAAAAGCTCTGATGGATGTGATACTGCCAAGAATGGAAATTATCACAAAGAAAAAGAACACTTAGGGGAAATTTAATGCTCAAACCATTGTGGCCAGTAGTGTGGTAAGGAGCTTGACTTATTGTTGAACACTTTTAGGGAGCTTAACTAATGAAAGTAGTTCTTACCGGAAAATAAATCCTGCTTGTGAATTACTCTGGATAATTATAGGTGTTTATCTGGCCCCAGACCAATCAGATACGTTCAGTACCTTGCGCAGGTGTGAATTTACAGTATCGCCGCTCCTAACTCTACATGGCTCACACGCCACCCCGTGGGCAATCGTGGAAAATTTAGTATTTCTTTTTACTGCTCCTGGTGATTCATTCACATGCTCGCTACGTTCTGGGAGAAATTTCCCCCATCTTCTTTTTTTTTTTTTTCTTTCGGATTATGTGCATCAGTTCTTTGGTGCTGTAATAGCCTTAGAGGAAAAGTTGCTACAATGGGTAGAGAGCATGTCAAACATTTTGATTCTATAGTGCCACAATGCTATGTGCCTTCTTTGACGTAGCAATGAGTTTCCTACATAAATGAAGCAGCTTTCTCTGCATCCTTACTTAGTGCCAATGCTTTTCCTGATAGCACAACTTCTCACTGCTACTGTGTTAAAGTAGTTACAAGGAATTGGAGAATTACATTTGGAGATCTGAAACTTCCATTAGGAGCATATTTTTATTGCCTTTCACGGCAAACTTGTTAATAACACAAGCCAGATTATAATTTTCTCTACTGGAATTGATTAACTTTGAATGATTTTTTAATGAGAGGAAAAGGAGCCATCTTTAATGGACAGCCACATTCTCTATTTGTTGGGAACATATGCCAATATTCTTATTGAGAGTAAGAGCCATCTTCAAGGACTAACTGAAGTCATCAGTGACGTGGTGACAAAATCTGTTGCTATCTGACTAGTCTGGACTATGATGTAGTAGATATTTCAGATTTGTTGTTCAATGTTGTTGTTCCATTGATATTCCATCCAGTGTTCTGCATAATTTTTATATCTTAATACATTTTCTTTCGAAATGAGAAAAAATAACTAGGATATTGTGTATGAGACTTAATGCTTGGGATGAGAAATGGGAGAAGTGGACAAAAGGACAATTCACAATATTCATTTCAAAACACAGACATGGTGATGTCATAAATGGAACATATAAAATTTTTGATCTCATTGTAATAGAATTCAATACCTATCCACTGGAAAGCACACAGACAAAAGGTATGTGTTTTATAAATAACAGTAACATTTGAGTCTTCTTTTACTTGTACAGTTTGAGAAACTTCCCTGAGAGCAGTCAAATTGCACAAGGAATAAGAAGAATCAATGTCTCACAAGAACTGACTGATAGATGGTTCTAGACCTATTTCATTCATATGTTTTCCCTATTGATGTCAAGAAGCACTTGTGTAAGTAAGGATGGCTAGAACGGAAGTAGAAGCATGTCATAGAAGCTGTAATTTTTAAAGTTTTAGTGATCAGCTAGGATCAATTTTACTTTTGTCATGTAAAACAAAACACTTTTAGCATTTTTTACATAAGCATATTTCAAGATAATGGCAACAGTTAACTTTAGAGTTGTAATGTACTTTTGACCAGAGTAAGAAGTTATTCAGTTTTATCAGATGTTTTGGGCAGTCAGAATCAGAGTCCTCGTATACAGCATGTTGTGTGAGGAGAATTTTCAGCCTACACCAACAGATGTGCACTGGAAATGTTCATTGGTGCCTGCAAGATGCAGGTTGTCTACTAATATTTTTTTCCCATTTCATTTACTACTCTTTGGTGACTAGTAAATCAGGGAGAAATTGGTTCTAACACTGCATATAAAGAAAATTTTTTACATTCTTTGCATTCCATGTGTAGAGCATATACTGGCTTTTGAGCTAAATCCAATCCACCTTCTCTAATGGCTGAACTTCTGTTTGTGTCTGGTGAAATCTTTAGTCACAAGCAGTTGACGTAATAGAGCAGTATTGGGAGGAAACGGTTAAAAATGGAAGACTGGTGAGGAGGATAGTAAATGTGCTCAACTGACCTTGCAGGTGGGAATGCCAAGAATTTCAGGGTGAGAAAACTCCATTTATTATGCCTTGTGTTGCTCATCCTCTGTCAGTTTCAAAAAGTAGAGTTCCTGTGTAGAGATAACATACTCTCACAGACGTGCTTGAGCCTCCTGCTGGGAGAGAGAGATCAAAGGCTCAGAGGGTACAGAAGCACAATCTTGTGATAAACTGTGCATGCATGGAGCCCTTTGATACACTGGGGCAGGCAGTGCCCCCTCTGCCCAGGAGGATGAACTGAGCCTAATGGATCCCTCTCTCCGTGCGTCTCTGTCCCCTAGGATGCACCAAGCCTAATGGAGCCTGCGTCCTCGTGTGTCTCTGCTGCCCAGTATTGTCAGTGAGGTAATGAAATAAATCTCTTCTTTCTCTTCTTTGCATTTCAGCTCTGGTTTGATGTGCACCCTAGCTACTCATATGTGCCAATTCACACAAACATTTAATCTATTAAAACAGTTTCAGCTACGGGATTTGTTTGGTTTGGTTTGGACTTTTTTGTGCTCTGGTGAACCATGGACAAGGATACATCCTTTCGGGGATACAGAACTGTTGGACACCATTTTGAGCAAGCTTGGGATGGTTCTTAGGAGTAAACGAACACAGACCCCTAATTCCTCACCAAAGGCTGCTTGGTCCTGGTAGGGTACCTTGGTTTATGACCAGATGCATTCTACATTTTGCTGCCCATAGTTTGCACAGTTCAAAGTGAAGAGAAATTAACAATATTACAGCATGTGGAGAGCATATCCCTTTCCAATATTGCCATTTTTTAGTGAGGTGACAGCATGCTTGTTTTATGTGAAGATTAAAGACACACCAAAATTGTGTGATTATTTCTATCACTGTCATGAAAGGAGTCAAACCCTGTCTGAGAGAGCTGAGATACAGGCTGAATTGAAAAACCTGTCACTGTCCCTTTCCTACCTGTGGCTGCACAGAACATCCAAAATAAATATGGGTAACTTAATGTATTAATAAAATATATGTAATATAGTAGAAAGAGGGAAGAAGAGCTTATGAACAAATTCTGTGCTCCACATATACCAAATTCTGCATGTATTGGCAATACAAAAAATTTATAATTTTGAAGTAAAATAAAATTTGTCATTTAGTGAATAAATACTTCATGGATATTTTCCCCAGTGACATTTGTAGAATGGGGCTGCAATCCATCATCCATTCTCTGTGACAGAACAGGATGAAAGTATTTTTGCCTAGAATGTGTAATAAGAATTTTGTTTCTGGTTTTCATGGAAAACATAGGTACTCAGAGTAATTCAGGAAGCTTTTACTTGGAAGGTTCATGCTCTTGTACAGTTAGGCAAACTGCAAGGAAAAAAAACTTGAACAGAATATAAAAATCTTTCATAGAGTTTTCATAAAATTTTACATTCCTATCCGCTTTACCATGTAGTAATTGAATTTCTCTTGTCCATAGGCCTTAGCTGACATGTATATAAGGTGAATGCCACTAGTGACCAGATGAGTCAGGAGAGTCATTTCTCCCTTGCTTTAAACATTTAGGCACCTACATGAACTAATAAATCACTCAGGAGCAGAAAAGCTGAATCCTGTGTGAACATTTTTTTACTTTGACACTTGAAAAATACAAAGTTTTGGTTTCCAAATAAATTAAAGTCTGATCCTACTGTTTTGATAATGCCTTACCTTATACTAGAGTCTTCCTTTGAAATGAATAGTAGTGACAGAAATGTTGATTGGATACCCTGAAAAAGTGGACTGAGATGTTTAAGAAAGCACATATGTAGAACTTTGCAGAACTGGAAGACAGCATAGTTCTCATATGAAATATGCAGCTGAAGCATCATTCTCTAAACATGATATTTTACACAAAAGCAAATGACCTAGAAAGTGTCAGTTTCTGCTGAAGATAAGATTATGACATATGAGGAGTTAAGCCAGTTTGTGTTAATTTCCAGAAAGACAAGAAGGGTTTTCTGTACAAATGTGGTTATGCTTTTCTATAGGAGTACATGCTGTTCTGTTTCTTGAATGGTAACCATAATCACTGTTTGACATTTTTAGGGTCAAACAAATACAGGGCAAACCCAAGAGCTCCCATTTTTCCCCCGATGTGTTTGAAAGGACACCTATGCCTGTATTATTATAAATAGTAATAATCCCATTTTATTTAAGCCCATTTTTCCACCCATATTGCAACCAAACATTTAAATGTTCAACAATTTGTCTTGATATTAATCTGCCTTGGACTTAAGAGCAATTTCTAGATAAGGGACAATGTTAGCACAGGAGCAAATGCACATAAGCCACCATAAAGATATTTTGGCTGAAAATTCAAAGAGGGTTCTTGATCATTAGAACGTTCTGATTCAATTTTCCAAAAGGAAAAAATTGTATGAAAAAAAGTTAAGAAATTTTAAGGTGGAATTCTTGCAACCTGAAGGGGTTGAAATTGATAGATCAGGAAATCTCTTCTGGTCTTTGATGCCAATCAGGAAAAGATTGTCCTACATCTGATCTTGTAGGATTTTTCCACCGTCTATCAGCCTTCTATCAGCCTTATTACTTTCTGGGTAACTAAATTTATGGTACGTCTGGATGTGTGTCAGTTTTTCTCAGTGCAGTTAAGTGACAGATCCATGGAGCAGACTTCTTATTCAGTAATCCAGCTTCATGTTAAGATGGAACTGACCGAGTAAGATATGTGTGTGTTTTCCAGAGAGGCTGGAAAATAGTTAGACAGCCAGTTATCATGGAGTGTTTTCCCTGGCACTATCATAAACCATGTCAGTAAGATATAAGCAAGACAATACAAGCTCTATAGGATCATAGACTGAGCCCAGCTCACCATGAAGCCAGTGAGGGATTTGACCATTGACAATAAAAGGAAGGCAGAGTAGACTATGAAAGGCAAACCAATCCAAATGCTCTCTCTATACAGCAAGCATCAGCTCAGTGTGAGTAAGGAGCTATGATTTTGTTTTGGTATAACAGAGAATGTCAACCAAATGACTTTTCCGGCTGTCAAAGGAATTTAGAAATACCATGGGTATTATATGCATACATAAGATTTTAACTGGTTTCTTGTTGCACAGGCTGGAGAGGGGGAAGCGATTGAGCATATCTAACCTGTCACCAGAAAATGAAGGAAGGGTTTACTGTGCATCCATGGAGGTCAAAATTGTTCTGGTCTATAATTGTCAGCACAGCAAGGAAGGGTTGACTTTGGGGTCTTGTTAGGAAATCAAATTGCTGTATTTCTTGCTGTTCAGCAATCCCTCGGAGCCAAGGATTCACTATCTCCAGTTCTTTTATGTTTTACTTTGAGAGTTGATGATAAAATAAATGGAAATGTCGGAAAACCTCTTAAGGAGAGAGTAGCCTGACACATAGATTGGTATAGCATGACATTTGAGTTTCTGAAAGAAGAGGCAAAGACCAAGGAATTTTCTTTTGTTTCAATTTTGGAAACAAAATAGAGATTATAATTAAGCTTTTTTCAAAAGCTAGTAGAAGAGCATATATGATCTTCTTGAAAAGATTATTTTCTTGTGAAAAAAAAAAAAAACAAGCCTTTTTTTCTTTTCTTTTCTTCATTTAGATGATTAACAATGTGTTATCCCAATGAAAAATCTGCTCTTGTGGGTGGGACCTAGCCATATAAAAATGACCATATTAATGCTTTTGTCCACCCAGTATGACCATTAATTACAGGCAATTCCTTTATTTTGATGGTTCTTAAATTGCTATCACGATTAGATTCAATAAGAAGTTACACATCCATGATAAAAAGAAAGAGAAAAATAGACTGAAAAACAAGGAAAAGCCAGCACAACTGTCTCTCTCCTTTAGTTTCTTGTATGAGCTACAAAACCATAGAGTACCTGCTATTTTTACTCCTAAATGCAATATTTTCCTTGATTTGTACAATGATCATATTTTTTCTTCCTGTTATTTATATTGTGAAGTCTTCTTAATTTGTGGAGTTTGGAGTTTTTAAAATTATAATTATTATTATTGCTGTAAATGTCATTTCCACCCAACTACAGAAATTTAGGCTTGGTGTTAACTAGCAAATTTAAAATCTGGACCATTCTTACTAGGCAATGGCACTTGAAGCATCTTGCTATGCAAGATGCTTCACAATTTCCAATTTCATCCCACTATCTTCAATGTGATTATCCTCATCTTTAATATGAGTAAGCCCACACAGTGTTTGTGGGTAGACACAGAGGCAAAGCAGACACTGTGGAATGACAGCGAATTTCCGTTCTAAGGCCCATGTTTCACTGTCTACAGCTGTGCCAGGTACTTAAGGATCTTCCTGTAGTTAAAGGAGAGGAACTTTAATGGTGCTTGACTCATCTGATCATGTGCAAATGTCTAGTTTAGAGTAACATGAATCTTACCTGAGATGATACTGGCAATACTGACTAGCTCTCTGTCAAGAGTAAAAGGAGACTAAAGTGAAAAGTTCAAAATTAGATGTCTATATTCAGCTGAACCATTCCTTGATTTGTGAGGGAGACAGATGCTATCCTTTGTTTCCTTCTAAGCATTTACTTGTTGGAATCCTAAAGACTGCTGGCTGAACGGCAGAGCAAATGTTACAGCAATCAAGGTTCGAAATAAAACCAAGGTCAACCAAGCTGAATAGGACTAATGAACAAAAGATGCACTTGTTCTGGGAAGAATGGATTTTTCAATCTGAGTTGTCAAAATACCCCCTTTGAGTGTGTCTATAAATGCTGTAGGTGCTTCTGAAGCATCATCAGAGCTGCCAGTTTTGCAGATAGCTGGCTTGAAAGAAGTGTGACTAAGACACGTCCTGTAACTGATAGTGTCAGTACATGCACAGTGGGTTAAAATTTTGTGCTGCACAACCTCTAAGCAAGGAGTGCACAAGCTGATGGAAAAGCCTCCATGTGGATGGAGAGCACCTAGAAAACAGGTTATGTTGTATTTACAGTTTTCGGAATGTTAATGACATAGCCTACCACTCTCATATAGAGTGGCCTTTGCTAGAGGTAGAAGTGCAAAGCAACTAAATTGCTGCTGTAAGATGGATGAGTATAGAATAGTGTTTCAGTCCTTTCTTTGCATCGAAAATTCTCCTACATTTGCAGGCATGTCTGTGGGCAGAACAATGAGACCTTGCTTCCTCATGAAGTTGGAAACACAGTAGGATTCATTGCTTTTATCAGAGTAGCACTCATAATTAGATTGCATTCCTTTTGGTTCTTAAGAGATTGCATTCTTCTTGGTTCTAAATATTTACCCCAGTTCAAAGTTTTTTAAAGTGGAAATAAAACAGCTTGCTCATCATCTTTCTTTTGCAGAATATAGCCATACAGACTTCAACACATTTCAAGGTTTTTTTGGCTGGGATATTGAAGATGTTTCAGTGTTCAAAAGTTACAAGTGGTTCTATTAAATTCCTCTGTGCACTCAAGTCATTTCTACGAAATGCAGACATTTCTACAAAATAACACTCTATCACTTTTGAATGATGCACAACAAAAATATGTGTACTCTGTAAATTATGAACATTTATACTACTAGTTTCATCTAGTTCACCTATAACTCTATCATACTTTTTTATGAGTAGCAAAAGGCATTAGCTTGTTAGCTGCAGTCATCATGTTCCTTTGATTCCTGTTAAAGTACTTTTCACTTAGGTTCCTCTGCCTTTTCCTCTTAGAGTGCGTTTCTGATGATTAAATCTTTCATACTCTCTTGTACTCTCTGCCATCTCCATCAAAGTACTAATGGAGCACTTTCAGCTCACTTGCCTTGATAGGGCAACTTGCCCTATAGGACAAGAGGCATAGCTCTTGCTGATTTGTCTGTCTGGCTTTAAAAACTTGTGTTTGGACTCAGAGCCAGTGAATCTTTTTTGCAACAGTTGGAATATGGGTGATTTTGGACACTGCATAGATTTCTGTTCTTGTTCTTTACATGGATATAATATTTACTTACCTTGTTGGGAAGCTTAATTCAATATTTGTATAGTGCTTTGAAATCCTTAGATGCTGTGGAGAATAAATTATTGTTCATTTATTACATGCCACATTTTGGTGAGTAACTTACAGTAGTCTAAGCACCTTTTATTACCAATGCATTTGGAGCTAACAAATTCGTGCACTGTCGAAGGACTTCGGTCTACCTTATGTGACTTTCTCCTAATTTTTAATCAGACAATGAAATAAGATCAAGGAGTATAACTATTTCATAAAATGCATGTATTTTTTCATGTTTAATACTTTTTAAAAGCTGAAAAGAGTTGGAAAGCTAAGTTATTTTTATGTAGCCATACCTCACAGGAAATATCTTCAAGCCACCCTGTATTTCATTAATATTGTGCAAAGAATTTGTGCTTGAGAGGAAAAGGGCATTTACCTTGGACATAAATCTAGGCAACTGATATGACTTTGGTGGTCTCTTCCAGTCTTGTTTTCTTATAAAGGAAGACTATCCAGAGCTTATTTTAATAATAAGCTTGCCCTTCTATAATAGATTGTATTGGGTCTGATCAGCTCACAGCCCTGACAGTGCTTTGCATTGGTAGCTGGCTGGGTGCTGACAACAGGGCAGTGTTTTGGCTACTGCCGGGCAGCACTGTCCCTCTGATGTTCCTTCCCCCATCGAAGAGGATGGGGGTGGCCAAGATCCTGGGAGGGGATACAGCCAGGCCAGCTGACCCAAATTAGCCAAAGGGATATTCCATACCATGTGACGTCAGCTCAGATATGAAAGCTAAGGGAGAGAGGAGGAAGGGGGGACACTCGTGTGTTTTCATTGACTGTCCTCCGGAGCAACCGTTACGCGTGCTGAGGCCCTGCTTCCCGGGAGGTGGCCGGACATCGCTGCCCATGGGAAGTAGAGACTGATCCTTATTTTCCTCTTTCGCTCACGTGCTCAGACTTTGCTTCGCTTTTTCCTTCATATTGTAATAAAACTGCCTTATCTCACCCTACTGGCCGTGCTCCAGCTTATTCTCCCCTGTCCCAGCAGGAGAGGGGATTGATAGAGCAACTGAGTGGGCACTTGGCGCCTAGCCAGGGTCAACCCACTATTTGTGGTTTGCTTTATATGTACCTGACTTCTTAAACACATAATATTAAGTTTTTATTTTTGTGAGTGGGTGGTACATACACATACATACATAGTGATATACATTCTGGGTTTCAGGAGATAATAGAACTGTATGATGGGCTCGTACTGAATCCCCTGATATATAAAAAAGTCAGCTTACCCACAGGCTTCTTCACAAATCTGTGGTCTCTAATACCAGATCAAGTTTTGGGGTGTTTTTTTAGAACCCTCTTGCCTTGGTTAGGGAGACCTTTAGTCTCCAAACTAGAGGAAACATGCTCACGAAATGTTTCATGTGATACCAGAGTGGATGGCACATTCAGAGTGCGTTGTGGTGGCTGTTGCAAGTGTCATCACATACAGGGTTAGTAGGGTGTCTTTTAGTTTGCCCTGTATGCCAACAGTCTGGCTGCACCTCTCCTACTGCCAAGTAGCAGGGCATGTGAGAGTTTATTGTGTTGAACTATTGATTGTAGAAAAGATTTTAAAATCATGTCTTTGATTAGATGTTTCCTAACTCCAGGCAATAAACTCAGACTGTTTTGCAATGTACAGATTAAAATCTGGAGATGTTAAAACCAGAACATGGCTGCTTATAAATTAAGCTGAAGTGGTCTTTATGAGAGGCCTCTGCACTATCAAATCTGCTAAGAAGCTGCATGCCATTAAGGGTGGTTGCAGATGTGGCTTCATACCTCAGAGAGCTCTTCATATTGTGTCCCTCCTGATAAGACTTCCTGTTTGCTTCTCAGATCTCAGTGTGGAAGGAAGGATGGAAAAAAAAAAGGTCGTGGTACAACCCTGCAATTTATACTTTGACTTCATTCCCTTGTTACTACTAGAGCAGTAATTTCATTCTTAGTTTCATCCTTACTTCCAAAATGGCTACTACAATGTCAAGGGCAATCGTTTCTGCTCACAATATTTGTGTGAGCACTTTTGTTGTATATGCATGTACGATTTTATTATATACTACTGCAGCCTGCTGACTGATTGCCCTGAAAGAAGAGCAGGCAGACTGGCGTGGGACTACTCTGAACAAGGAATGAATAAGCCGCCTCTTTTTCAGGACATAACTACAGCAGTAGTTGCAATTTTTATCAATATGGTAATAAAACAAATAGTGGTTTTCAGAACACCACACCAGCTAACACACAATCTCCTTCACCAAAACCCTACACTATCTATTTTTCCATTTAAAATAGGAGGGTTGGTGGCTGTAATGAAAACTTCCAACTGGTCAACGGGAATGTTCTTCAAGGCATGAGACAGAGTAGCTCCACTGTGAGCTGCAGGCTGATCTGATCTGCCTAGGCTCAGCTGCAGCTCTTGCACAGCTCAGAAACTCTACTGAAGCCCAAGCAGTTACTATGCTTGCACAGCCTCAGCAAGTGGCTTCCTAAAGCTAGCACAAAACTCATCTAATCAGTTCAGTATTTTAAAGAGTGCCCAGGTTGCCAATCATCCTATAACTGATGTTCTTAATGCCAGGCTTTGTAAGAAATTGGAAGCTTAGAAGGAAGGAAGGAAGGAAGGAAGGAAGGAAGGAAGGAAGGAAGAAAGAAAGAAAGAAAGAAAGAAAGAAAGAAAGAAAGAAAGAAAGAAAGAAAGAAAGAAAGAAAGAAAGAAAGAAAGAAAGAAAGAAAGAAAGAAAAAGAAAAAGAAAGAAAAAGAAAGAAGGAAGGAAGGAAAGAAAGAAAAAGAAAGGAAGAAAGACAAACTCACAGGAATACAGGGTTAGGAAATTATCTGATAGGCAGGTGTGCAGACGGCAAAGTAATATGCATTTATCTTTAAGTATAGTTGTGTTTGGGTATTATGCAGGAGCTTCAGTCATGAATGACATCCTGCTCTGTACTAGATGCACTGTAGACGCTTAATAAAAGGCAGTTCTGGAGTCAGAATAAAGAATTACTGGAACTTCATGTTTAACTGAAGCACCAAGTACCTTACCACAATCAATTGTAAGAAAGAATTTATAATATGGTTCAAGAGGACTCTGGATACTCCTAATATAAGATGGAGTACATGGTAGTATTTTAAAGTACTTTTATGGTCAAGTATCCATATGTTATCTGTAGTAGGAGACGAAGATAACTGGTTTATTAGTGTGGTAATTGAGACTGAATGATGTGGACAACATAAGAGGGAGGCAAATACATATTTACTCAGAATGCTTAAATGCTTCAGTAACTTTAGTGCATTACTCTGCTAACCTCTTCCAATCTGTTAAATATGTATTGAGTAGATAATGAGGCTATATCCTCGGTAACACAAATTATTTAAAGTAAAGCACTGGTTTAAAGCTACTAGTTGTGAATTATTCCAAAACCTTTCCCAAAGAAGTTTCCAAGATGAGGGCTGTAGATCACTGTCAGTCTAAGGAAACAAATTGTGTTAGATTATGCTGGCTCTTTCCCATGTTTTCAGCTGCTAATTTGCATTAAAATATGGCTAAAAATAAATAAATCTTTCACAAATATCACTTCGCTGTGGAAGTATTTACTGTATTTGCCAAAGTGTTGCTATGTACTTGTCTTGAAAAAAACCTTCGTGTCACATGAAGTCTCCTCATCCAGACCCAAATGATAGTCTAAGAAGAGCTGACAGTCTCTTCTCTTGCATTTACCTTGCAGGCTGTGCATTAGGGAAAGGATGCCTTTTTTCCTGCCCCACAAATAGCAGATGGAAATGTTCCAGATTGATTTTGATTTCTCCTTTAAAGGTGACTGAAGTATTTTCAAGGTAATTGCAATAGCTTTTGATAATATTACTATAATTCACTTTCTGTGCATTTTTTCAATATAGAGCTTCTCCTATGCATCCATGGATTGCCTATGAAATGGTCTAAACTGAATTAAGAAAAAAAACTGAGGCCAGATATGGTGAGGAAAGGAATCAACTCTAATACTGTTATGTTAATTAAATTTGAAATTTGGTTTAGCAAAAAGATATTTTCCTTTACCAAAGCTTTTCTTTCTTTACGTGCACTTAAATGATGCACCTAGACAATTTTTTAGCCCTAGAATCACAGAATCTGCAGAGTTGGAAGGGACCCACAAGGATCATCTAGTCCAGCTCTTGGCCCTGCACAGCACCATCCCCAAGAGTCACACCATGTACCTGAGTGCATGGTCCAAACACTTCTTGAACTCTGTCAGGCTGGTGCTGTGACCACTTCCCTGAGGAGCCTGTTCCAGTGCCCAAACGCCCTCTGGGTGAAGAACTTTTTCCTGATATCTAAACTAAACCACCCCTACCTCAGCTTCATGCCGTTCTTTTGGGTCCTGTTGCTGGTCACGAGAGCAAAGTGATGTGTACCTGCCCCGCTGCTTCCCCTCCTGATAGTGTTGAAGACCACAATGAGATCTCCTCTCAGTCTCCTTTTCTCCAGGCTGAACAAACCAAGTGACCTTAACTGCTCCTCATAATTGTTTGTCAAATTGTTTCATTATGCAGTGCAGATTAATAGAGATCAAGATATCACAAAAGAAATTTCTAAAGGTATATGCTGTCTTAAGCACATGTTTATACTATAAAAAATATAGGGACATGAAGCTGAAAACTCCTGAACATCTTCAATTTATATTGATGTTTGTATAAACAGATATTTCCATATTTTTTCTGCTTGTTGTTTTAATATAACTACAGTAATTAACTGATGGTGAAGCCAAAATGCATTCAGTTCAAACTATAATGCTATATTTTTAGCTGTGTGAAGCAAGAAGAAGATACTGTCTCTTTTCTGCCAATGCACCTATCCTTTTCAGTTGCATTAAGAAGATTAGGAAAGACTTTTCTTGCATTTCTAGAAAATAAATATTTTCTTCAAGTCTTTACAGCTTCTCATAGGCAGATGGATGACAATTTTCATGTGACCCTTTTCTCCTTCAGAGAAATACCTATGAGTATGAACAATCCCAGTAGAAAACCCCATGTTGTTCTTAATAAACCTGAAACTTCCTTCAGTCATGGAACTGTCCATTATCCAGCACTTCATTCTGTGCACGTGATCATAAAGCCTTGTTTGGTCATAATTTGAAATACATTGCATTTGCCTTTCCTGTTAAGTCTTGATATTTAAAATTCTAGAGACTTGGATGGAAAGTCTGCTATGGATGATTTTTAGAGCTCTACCATACAAGAAGGCTAGGGAAACCAAAAATATAAAATGGAAACAATATTTTAAAATGGGAGTTTGTTAGTCATAAAGAAACTTGATGTTTACTTTTCAGTATTAATTCGAAAGTTGCATGTCATTTTTCAAGTTGGCTCATTTTCTTCTGTGGCCCCAACTGATCACTTTATTGGATGCCATTTGGTCCCACTAGTTTGAAATTCCTAATTATCCTTTCTAGCTTTCTGACATTGTGTTTTCCTTCTTGACATTCACATACTGTAAATATAGCTCTATCCAGGATGGATGCCATTTAGCAGACATTGCTTGACAGCTCTAGTAAATTCAGAATGATCTATTCATTCATCAATATGTGTGTACAATTTCCATTAAGCTCAATAAAATTTGTGAACAGCTGTAATAACTGGAGTCTTTTAACACTGCACTGTCTTACTAATTGCCAGGGAGATTTCACCAGTATACTGAGATATCTCTCTACTTTTTAAGGCTCTGGGAATGTCGAAGTGGTCATTTGCGCTGATGAGGCTGCACCTCAAATTCTTTGGCTGGTTTTGCACCCCTCACTACAAAAGAAGATATTGATGTGCTAGAGCACTTCTAGAGAAGGGCTAGTGAAGGGTGTAGAGAGTAAGTCACATGAGGAGCAGCCGAGGGACGTGTTTAGGCCGGACAAAAGGAGGCTCAGGAGAGACCTCATCACTCTCTACAACTCCCTGAAAGGAGGTTGTAGCCGGTCGGGGGTCAGTCTCTTCTCCCAAGTACAAAAGCAATAGAACAAGACGAAATGGCCTCAAATTGCAACAGTGGAGGTTCAGGTCAGACATTGAGAAAAATTTCTTCATTAAAAGGGTTGCCAAGCACTGGAACAGACTGCCCAGGGAAGTGGTTGAGTCACCATCCCTGGAAATATTTAAAAGATGTGTAGATGTGGCACTTTGGGACATGGTTTAGTGGTAGCCGTGGCAGTGCTGGGCTAGTGGTTGGACTTGACAATCTTAAAGGTCTTTTCCAACCTAAACAATGATATGATTTTATGATTTGAGAAATAAAAGTAAGGAACACTTAATTTTCTTATGGGGGTAGCTTTGATGGAAGATCCTCCTTCTGCACCTCTTGGCTGGTGTGTCTGTCCCAGTCTGCCAAGACGCTTTCCTAACCTACAGAGTGGAGTACACGTCCCTGTTGACCCAAGCTGCAAACACTTGACCGTTGCAGGATAGGGGTGCTAAAGCTTGTAGTTGCCCTGCTGAGACCACAGGTGTGCCTCACTGCTTGCTTAGAAACATCCTCACATTTACACTCTAGAACAGAAAGGTTAGGAGAAGAAGTATCTAATAACTTCATATTGTGGCCTAACACAATTTGACCAAGTTTTCGTTGCAAAGGTTAATATATTCAACTTGGATTTGTTGACTCATGTAAAGTAATATTTCACAACATGCTCCAGGAAAAAGGAAAAAAACAAAAAGAAGACTATATATGCTTAGCTTGTTTTATAGGACTCAAGAATGCCTGAAGATCTTTGTAATGATTTTTGTGTGACAGAATCAGTCAAAGTTAATGATTTTGCAGGCCTCACTTGTGGTTATATTAAAAATAATTGCATTACCCTTGCACATCTCATTTCTGTTGCTATATAGTTTAAATATTTTATGCAGTTTTTAAGGACTGATCCTATTCCGAGGTGGGGAAAAATGCAATAAACTGTGCCGTTTCTTCCGTCTCAAACCACAAGGAAATTTTCTACTATCACCATTATTGAGATATTCACCAATCAGCCTGCTGAATCTTCCTGTTTTGAATTACTTGTCTTATCCTTTATAGCTGTGTCTTTAAATGTCTACCTACTTATGATCAATTTGAGTACATTTTTGAAAACCCCTATCATCATATGCTGAACAAGTGTGAAGTTTGAACAGCTAAAATCAAGTCAAAGTTTTTGTCCTGTGGAGGAATTCATGAGGCGGGTGATAAGCAGGTATATATGTACAAAAGTGTGAATGGCTGATGTGCAAGTATGTTTTTTGTTGTGCTTGTTGGAAGAGTCCTAAGAAATAGAAATTTTGTTTGAAAAATGGTCTGCTGAGCCTTTAAGTACTTACTCAGAGAAGTTGTTTATTACTTATTCAAGTAAATTATAAAGGACAATGAATACCAAAAGGCTTTCAAGAACTCAGAATGAAAGTGGTAGAAATTTTTGCATGTCATAGTAAGAAGTTTTTCTTTTTTTCATGAATATTTGCAGTGAGTTTGTGATACTATATCAGCTCTATCATTTCAGTGGTACCTAAATGCCAGAGACTGAAATAGTTCATGCCTCAAACATTGATATAAAGTTTTGCTCATTATAACAAACACTGCATAAAGAAGCTACAACCAAAGAAGCCTCCCTGAAGATACCTGACTGGGACTTTGGACTGAAAGTCAAACTGCTGAGATTAGATAAAAGGAAAACCCATTCTTCGAGCACCTGAAACAAACAAGTAAACAAGAAAAAGACTGTGAGCCAAACCCAGCAGCCATGCTGAGAATCATCTTCCGCTTGCTTTGGCTTGGGGGAGGCTGCAGCCCACAGAGCCATTTGCTGAGAGCACGTTTGCACAGATTTCCCCCCCACCGAGTTGGTGGGAAGAAGTTTCCGTGTGTTGTAACCTCTGCTCAGAGGCTGTGAACCCATCCTCCCTTACTGTGGAAGCCCCAGTCCCAAGTAGGCCACATCNGTAGGCCACATCCATGGGACATTCATATGAGAGGCAGCTGAGGGGGTGCCTTAATCCATCAAAGGCCCCCCGAAGTGTCCCCCTCAGAGTCATTCCTGAAGCCTTGCACCACAGGACTGCACATGATGCAAAAAATCTGGAGCCTGTTGTAAGACACAATGGCAAACTCCCCCCCTCAGGGAGGTGCCTGGGTGTTCTTACCTGGCCTGAGCGTATATTAACCCATTGGATTCTATGCTTTTCGGGAGGACCTTCACCACCAAGAAGACCAGCTGGAGAGGATCAACCAAACATAGTTGAGATCCACAGATGGTGCTATGTTCCTTATTCTCTCCCTGTCACTCTCTTTCTGTCCCCCCACCTATTTCCTATTTCTTTCTTTCTCTCTCTCTCTCTCTCTCTCTCTTATATTTACTATTAAATAAACCCCATACTATTGTCACTGGCATATGGTCTCGTTTGCATCGCAATTTGGGCAGGGACATTTCTAAGAACTTTAGTAACTGGATCCTGACACTAAAGAAAACAATTAACGTAGGTTTATGAACTTGAAAAATTGTGAGATGTACAGCAGGAGGGGAATAGAAGATGTAAACAAGAAAGAAGTTAAAGAAAGGGGCAATTTTGAACTATTTTAATGTCACAAATTAATATTTGGTTCTTAGTTAATTCCCAAAAACCTCACTTATCTTAATGATTACTGGACATCAAAATGTATCTGTGGGTTATAAGGAAAGGGGAGGGCATTGCAAAGAGCTCAGGATGATTCAGGGAAGAGGTAACAGTCTCTATGGAAATATTTATTCTTTCAAAACCAGAAATAAGTATAATAAAACATCATTCATAGTGCTCTTTTTCATTTCACATTTACTGTAGATATATTGGCATTACTTCTACGAAAGCATTTGAAATATTAATGTATTAATACTCGATATGGATAAAGCAAGGGAGGGAAAGCCTCAAGGAGGAAAAATTATGGCAGTTGGACAAGATTACAGAAACACTTTTCCCAGGACTGGCATTTAAGCTTTGTCCTGGGCTGTGCTCAAACCTCTAGGCCACAGCTCTCCTGGGATATCACATATTACGTATGGATGAGCTTTCAAAGTGACCTAAAAGATAGGCACTGTACTCCCTCTGAAAGGCAATAGGATTGAGGATCCTAATGTCCCAAGGCCTTTCTGAAAAATCTCATCTTACACACGGTCTTAACCACTTCATCACAGTCACTAAATAACAGCAGGCAGGTACTTGTTAACAGCATGTGTATTAGTCACTGAAAATAACTTATCCCTGCTTTGAGGCTCCTCTAAAGAAATTATACCTCTCCATTTCTCAGCTTTCTCTATATAACACCTGAGAAATATTTGTTTTCATTTTTTTTTTGCCTCATTGATTGTAGAATAAATAATCCATGAATAACTCCCTACCCTCATTATTCTACCGTATCTGGTGAGCAGTAACTTTTGGTTCAGCTGTTTAAGGGCAATGGCAGGAGGGATGGAGAGGGATAGAAATCAAGAGTCAGACTCTTGCAATCCCTAAAACATAAGGCTGGGATATGGCCAGGTTGTCTCTGTCATCTCTTGTAGGTGAAAACCACAGTGATACTTCAATGCGGCTTGCTTCCTGGCTCGCTCTCGGGCTGAGAATTAATTACCGAATTGCAACATCTGCATTAGCGGCTCCTGCAGCCCCAGCTCTCTGCAGGCGGGATGATGCTCGCTCCCCACCAGATCTAGGACCGCTCGGAGGACTTGCCTGCTGGCCACCTGTCTCAGAGCCGCGCAGGCTGGAGCTCGGGGAGCCGCGGTGTGCAGGAGAGCGGCGGGGAGGGCGGCAGGAGCCGACTGCGGGGCGAGTAGGGACGCCGCGCCTCCGCTCCAGCGGCACCGCGACACCGCCCCGCCGCTCCGCTCCGCTGTGCAGCCGACCCCATCCCCATCCCCATC